>OZ023332.1:4299042-4302246 GCA_964007535.1 Brachyptera risi
TCAGATTGAAATTCTCTAAAAATTTGAATTCTCTCAGATGAAATATTTTTCACGAATGTTTTCCTCTGGCTTATTCTAATGGGATTTTTGAAAACTTTGGAATGAGTTTTCTCAGAAGTTGTTAAACCGATCGTGCCTCAAAACTATACAGCATCAAGTCAGATAGGGGTTCATGTGTGTGCCAAGTTTCAACTGATTTTGAATTTTTGTCTGACCTGTGGAGCGCGAAAAAAAAAAAAAAAAAGAAAAAAAAAAAAAAAAAAAAAAAAAAAAAAAACAGGCACTTTTTTTTCGGTATAGTGTAATTGAGTCTTCGCTTCGCTCATCCAATAACCAATCCAAAGATAAGTTGATATGTTCCAGCTCATCCATCAACGCGGAAACACATAACGCGTTTGCCTAGTAATAAAGAAGGCTTTGTTTTAATCGTTTACAATCAAGTGGTGACACTTGTTGCTTTGATTTAATACGTATCTTAATAGCTTTGAATAATTGACACAAATAACATTAAATATTCTTTTACATCGAAACGTCTGATCCGATTCGAGTAAAAGTTCGGAATAATGTGTATCATTATCAGATTGAAATTCCCTAGGAATTTGAATCCTCTCAAATGAATTATTTTTCACGAATGTTTTCCTCTGGCTTATTCTAATGGGATTTTTGAAAACTTTGGAATGAGTTTTCTCAGAAGTTGTACAACCGATCGTGCCTCAAAACTATACAGCATCAAGTCAGATAGGGGTTCATGTGTGTGCCAAGTTTCAAGTGATTTTAAATTTCTGTCTGACCTGTGGAGCGCGAACAAAAAAAGAAAAAAAAAAAAAAGAAAAAAAAAAAAAAAAAAAAAAAAAAAAAACAGGCACTTTTTTTTCGGTATAATGTAATTGAGTCTCCGCTTCGCTCATCCAATTACATAATATTTCATCCTTGACGGTCCACATGATTCACTGAAAAATGTTCCATTCTATGACGTAATCCAGAATGAATTAATAAATAAATGAATAATTTGATCGCATTGCCTGATTACAGGCTGATAGAAACTATTTCATTCTCCCATTTTGTACAACTTTTAGCGAATAGTAATAGTTCAAAAACACGCGCCTGACAAATTGTCCTCCCCCACAGTCAAGCCTGGCAAATTGTCCTCCTCCCACAGTCAAGCCTGGTAAATTGTCCTCCCTCCACAGTCAAGCCTGGCAAATTGTCCTCCTCCAACAGTCAAGCCTGGCAGATTGTCCTCCCTCCACAGTCAAGCCTGGCAAATTGTCCTCCTCCCACAGTCAAGCCTGGCAAATTGTCCTCCTCCCACAGTCAAGCCTGGCAAATTGTCCTCCCTCCACAGTCAAGCCGTGCAAATTGTCCTCCCTCCACAGTCAAGCCTGGCAAATTGTCCTCCTCCAACAGTCAAGCCTGGCAGATTGTCCTCCCTCCACAGTCAAGCCTGGCAAATTGTCCTCCTCCCACAGTCAAGCCTGGCAAATTGTCCTCCCTCCACAGTCAAGCCTGGAAAATTGTCCTCCCTCCACAGTCAAGCCGTGCAAATTGTCCTCCCTCCACAGTCAAGCCTGACAAATTGTCCTCCCCCCACAGTCAAGCCTGGCAAATTGTCTTCCTCCCACAGTCAAGCCGTGCAAATTGTCCTCCCCACACAGTCAAGCCCGGCAAATTGTCCTTCCCACACAGTCAAGCCTGGCAAATTGTCCTCCTCCCACAGTCAAGCCCGGCAAATTGTCCTCCCCACACAGTCAAGCCTGGCAAATTGTTCTCCCCCCAAAGTCAAGCCTGGCAAATTGTCCTTCCCCCACAGTCAAGCCCGGCAAATTGTCCTCCCCACACAGTCAAGCCTGGCAAATTGTCCTCCCCCCACAGTCAAGCCCGGCAAATTGTCCTTCCCCCACAGTCAAGCCCGGCAAATTGTCCTCCCCCCCCCAAACTGTGCCTTGCAAATTCTCCTCCCCTCACAGTCAAACCGTGCAAATTCTCCTCCCCCCACAGTCAAGCCTGGCAAATTGTCCTCCCCCCCACAGTCAAGCCTAGCGAATTGTCCTCCCCCCAAACTGTGCCCGGCATATTGTCCTCCCCCCAAACTGTGCCTGGCAAATTGGCCTCCCCCCACAGTCAAGTCTGACAAATCGTCCCCCCTCCCCTGAAACAGGTGCCTGGGGAATTGTTCTACTACCAAAATGAGAACAGAACATCAGTATTCTTGTCTCTAGATTGAACAATTGGGTGACATGGATTGAAATATTTCTATTTTGAATGTCTTGAAGTTATTGCAAGTATCTGTGTTTCCTCATGATTGGAACGTTGATATCTCACACGCTCGAATGTTATCACCCAGATATGATGTTCCGCTAAATCGACTGCCGTGATGCGGTAAGTGCGGCTAAATGTGCGGCGCCCAGCTGTTTGGAGCAGGACGTCCGCACGGATTTCTGACCGATCAACACCAGCTCTATGTGACACCACACCGCAAGAGTCGGGTCTGCATGATTGGTGCGAGTGAACCCTGATAAAACAGTTGGAAGGAAGTGGGCCTATTTCTGAACGGGCGGTTCACTTGTCTGGCGTCAATTCAGTGCGCTTGCGTCACTCTCACCGGCTTGATGGCGATTAAAGAAGCTTGTAATGTATTATTGGACTTGCTTCAAAACTTGATAGACGACAGCATGCAGTCAACCCGAGCCGATCGCAGTCGTGTAAACCCAATACTCATATATATGAATATATATATATATATATATATATATATATATATATATATATATATATATATATATATATATATATATATATATATATATATATATATATATAAATATATATATAAATATATATATATATATATATATATATATATATATATATATATATATATATATATATATATATATATATATATATATATATATATATATATATATATATATTAATATATATAAATATATATATAAATATATATATATATATATATATATATATATATATATATATATATATATATATATATAATATAATATATATATATATATATATATATATATATAAATATATATATATAAATATATATATATATATATATATAATATATATATATATATATATATATATATATATATATATATATATATATATATATATAAATATATATATATATATATAAATATATATATATATATATATATATATATATATATATAT
>OZ023332.1:4302446-4580949 GCA_964007535.1 Brachyptera risi
AGCATTTCCTTCTCCTGCGTCGCCGACAACGATTCTTTCCGCGCAATCTCCGGGAAATCGTCCGGCTGAGCGACCAGGAAGAAAATGGGCTGGTCGGCGATCCGGTCAACGGCCGAGTGTTGCCCGTCTTTATCCAGGACCACGTCCACGTACGTGTCGCACAGCTGATCGAAGCTGGACCGCAGCCTCTCGACGAACGTCAGCTCGCCGGGCTCGACCTTGACCTGGTGCAAGGTCAGCTGGAAGAGGGCAACGACCCGCATGGTCCAGGCCGCGCCCGCCTGGCGGTAGAGGTTGGCAGCGCGCTCCAGGCCCGCCACCTTCTGCACGAGGAACTTGAGGCCCGGGCGCGCGTCGAACGCCACTGCCTGCTCGTAAGACGCGTCCAGGCACGCTAGCAGCGTCTGGATGTGGCGCGCGCTCATGTGGCCCATCAGCCCCGCCAGCTTCATGTCCTCGCCACCAGGCAGCTTGGCAGCACCGTCCACGGGGGTCGACGCCGGACTTTGGAGCAGCACGTTGGCCAGGCTGGTGAGGACAGAATGAATTGTTAACCTCATTACCGTGATCTACGAAAGCTCCACCAAGTCTCTGCTCACAATAGAGTTGCCCGAAGACAGAATAACAAGCAATATAAAAACATTTAATGGTATCAAAAATCTATATGAATGTGCTTATGAATGATTGATCAGATGTTGCAGCCTATTATGAATAAATACGACCAAAAAAATGAAAAATTGAAAAACACGGGTGTAGTAATTACAGTATATCAAAAGTGGAGTAAAAATGAGATGAAAGTGAATGCAGATTGATAGAACTGTGGATTTGAGTCGTGTTGATGGAATAGGGAAAATGTGAATACATATGAATCAACTCAATGACTGATCATGAGGATGATTCAATTCAGTTCGGGCCAAACTCAATATTCACGAGTTATACGAGCTCACACATTGTTATTCTAATGTAGATGAGTTTTCAAGTATCAATGAATAGTATCCAGAATCCATCACATAAATACAAGTGATGATGTATAATTCTGTCAATGTTTACAACTTTGTATGCCGCTATTTTGTGGTTCCATGTCCAATAATATCCGTAAGGTCTGTATGATGGGTGATGTGTAGAGACTGTCATACAAACATCATAAATGGAATATCAAATTTCATCAATTTTGCCACTTCTGTGTCAACTTCTTGGGCCCTATGACACCAGAATGTCTCATGTTTTGATGATTAGACATGTCCTATCCACCAGAGGCTTTCTTCCTGTTTGCAGTGGTTTCCACTCGACATAACCACATGAATAAAGTCGAGGAATCGCTTCGTTATGAGAGTTTATCAAGGAGAGTGAACAGACTTTGGAATGATTTCAATCAATCAACATTCATCATCATTATAATTTCAATCTATATCTATTAGGGCTGTAAGAGCAGAGCTTTTTGAGTTCGAGCAAGTTTTGAACGAGATTTGACTTTTTTCAGCCGAGACTCGAGCGAGTTTGAACACAAATTTTAGTTCAAGCAAGCTCGAGCACAATCTTTGTTCGAGCAAGCGAACTCAAACCCTCGTTAATCCAAAATGGAAGAGACCCCCAAACAATTGTTTCAATTTATACAAATTCGAATTATCCAAACATGTCCTTGACCACGAAAATCATCACTCTTCCCGCTTAGAATTGGAGCAATTTCGTATCGCGTACAAGAGGAAGCTATGCTGCCATGCAAAACTACTTGATGAGTCGATAGAAACCGTTGTCAAGGGCCTCAGTGATCAAGTACTCGCTATCGTAGAATCGTCTATTGGCGCTCGGCCGTCCCAAGTTGCTTGACAACACGCGTGATGACGTTTTGCTCTGTCCTGACAGAGAAGGATGTGTTCTGGAGCGGGGGAGGAACTGAGGAAGGAAGAGATGCGTGTGCGTGTCTGGTGGTAACTACGACTCAGCAGAACTCACATGGAGTCAGTCCAGTGCCACTGACAGTGTGAGATGATGATGACGTTGTGATCATTCAGCAAGTTTAAATTCAAAATCAAAGGAGGAAATGCAGAAACAAAACTACTTCACATGTTTCTGACACTGTACATTTGATACCAATCAGTTGAACGATGGTAAGATGACAAGTTTATCCTCCTACTCTCGCCCACTCGCTCGAGATAGTTCACGACTCAAAAGTATTCTGAAATCGGAATTTTGATGTGTGAAAAAATCTTTTCAAGCGTGTTTGAAGGTTTGAACTCGCTAAAAAATATCATGACTTGCACAGCCCTAATATCTATATATATATATATATCTATATCTATATCTATATCTATGAACCACGATGTTTCAAAATGATGCATGCACAAAAGTGCTACTTTTTGAGCTCTGATTGCTATGAAACGAGAGAATAGAAGCTATATTTCCATGTCTCTAACAACGCACGGACATGAGTACATACCTCGGGATGACGTGAGATGTTCCCTGGAGCAGGAGGCTGGCCACGGTCTGGAGCAGCATCTGATGGGCCAGCAGTCCGACCACCAGGTTCCTGAAGGGCACCCGGACCACATACAGGCCCATGTCTCTAACAACGCACGGACATGAGTACATACCTCGGGATGACGTGAGATGTTCCCTGGAGCAGGAGGCTGGCCACGGTCTGGAGCAGCATCTGATGGGCCAGCAGTCCGACCACCAGGTTCCTGAAGGGCACCCGGACCACATACAGGCCCATGTCTCTAACAACGCACGGACATGAGTACATACCTCGGGATGACGTGAGATGTTCCCTGGAGCAGGAGGCTGGCCACGGTCTGGAGCAGCATCTGATGGGCCAGCAGTCCGACCACCAGGTTCCTGAAGGGCACCCGGACCACATACAGGCCCATGTCTCTAACAACGCACGGACATGAGTACATACCTCGGGATGACGTGAGATGTTCCCTGGAGCAGGAGGCTGGCCACGGTCTGGAGCAGCATCTGATGGGCCAGCAGTCCAACCACCAGGTTCCTGAAGGGCACCCGGACCACATACAGGCCCATGTCTCTAACAACGCACGGACATGAGTACATACCTCGGGATGACGTGAGATGTTCCCTGGAGCAGGAGGCTGGCCACGGTCTGGAGCAGCATCTGATGGGCGAGCAGTCCGACCACCAGGTTCCTGAAGGGCACCCGGACCACATACAGGCCCATGTCTCTAACAACGCACGGACATGAGTACATACCTCGGGATGACGTGAGATGTTCCCTGGAGCAGGAGGCTGGCCACGGTCTGGAGCAGCATCTGATGGGCCAGCAGTCCGACCACCAGGTTCCTGAAGGGCACCCGGACCACATACAGGCCCATGTCTCTAACAACGCAGGGACAGGAGTACGTACCTCGGGATGACGTGAGATGTTCCCTGGAGCAGGAGGCTGGCCACGGTCTGGAGCAGCATCTGATGGGCCAGCAGTCCGACCACCAGGTTCCTGAAGGGCACCCGGACTACATACAGGCCCATGTCTTTAACAACGCACGGACAGGAGTACGTACCTCGGGATGACGTGAGATGTTCCCTGGAGCAGGAGGCTGGCCACGGTCTGGAGCAGCATCTGATGGGCCAGCAGTCCGACCACCAGGTTCCTGAAGGGCACCCGGACTACATACAGGCCCATGTCTCTAACAACGCACGGACAGGAGTACGTACCTCGGGATGACGTGAGATGTTCCCTGGAGCAGGAGGCTGGCCACGGTCTGGAGCAGCATCTGATGGGCCAGCAGTCCGACCACCAGGTTCCTGAAGGGCACCCGGACTACATACAGGTCCGGGTCCGACGCGTCTGCCATGTCCGGGGGATACAGGAGGAAGATGTAGCTGCGCTCCTCTGCATCTCCGTCCGTCCCCATGCCCGCTCCCAGGGGAACATCCCGCTGCCCTTCCAGCAGGAACACCTGTTGACAACACAATCATGAGAGGAAGACAGGAACTGTAGATGGGTGCCGTGGCAAGCGGGACATCACTGGTTCGGTTAAATCACTTCCTAACATTATGAGACAGGAAATACTCATGTTCTTTCATCGGAATCGAGACTTGATACAACGTGTATGTTTCCAAGTAAGGCTATGAATGTCAGATAGGATGGTTCAGACGTTTGGGCGGGGCACCACAAGGGCAATCTAACGACCCCAGAAAAGACAGAAAATCATCAACCTAATTTTTCAAAAACCTTGGAATAAAGTGTAGGGCCTGTCATTCTTGTGCATAAATCCGTGGAATTTTGAATATGTTCGGGGGTTATTTTGTGCCCAAATTTTCTAGTCTGGGCAATTCTTACAAGAGTTTTCAAAACATCAAGATGGTTTTTTCTTCATTTTTTTCTGCATATTGTTGTCATACTAGAATAGGTTGGGTTTGATTTTCAGAAAAATCAGTCAGATGGTTTTTTCTGAAAAAGTTTGGAAAGTTTGGGAAATCCACATAAGAATAACCCTGAGGGAAAATACTTGAAGAACAAGTGGCCGCTAACCCCCCCCCCCCCCCCCCCCCTGAATATGTAACATATTCTCATACCCTCTCCTCTAACAAAAAATTGAAATCAACAGGTGGCAAAGGTACAATAAAGTGATAAAATTAAAATATTGATTTCTTCATGTTTGCTTTTTGGTTTTCAACTTTTTAGTTCTTTATGTTTTTTGTTTCTAAATGGTACGTCACACAGTTGCCCCCCCCCCCCCCCCCCGTCCCCCTGTAACGCCTTGTCACAAATCTTGACAACCCCCCTCCCCCCCCTAAGCTGTGACGTGATTTATACTCGTCCCCTTGTGAGATGAGCTTAGAAGTATGGACATCTAGAATGAAGAGCATTCATATACTGCATTTTCCTACTCATAGGCCTATTCAGTGAACATTTTATGGCTTTTGAAGAATTTTTGTTTTTTAAATGTCCCCCCCCCCCTGCCGTTATTCTCATAGGGGTATTCCAAACTTTCCGATTTTGTTCCAGAAAAACCATTCAACCGATTTGTTTGATAAACAATACCAGCCTATCATGGTGTAACATCAATATGCAGAACAACTTTGAAGTCTGTTGGTATTTGATCCTGACCTGCATGCATCGTGCACATAATTACAAGCAAGCAAGCAAGCAGGAAGAATATGGAAACAACGCCCAATCTGTTTGTAAACCTTTGCTACGCTCATCTAACAATGGATAAGGAAGTCATGAAGAAAATGCACTTGAAGAATACGTTAAACAGGTTCTGCAAGGTGGTTATGTAATAGGTTGCACCATGAATATTGGCAAGGAGCAGTTAAGGTTTTTGAACGTTTGAAGTAATCCAAAGTCTTTAGATCTGATTTGAGCCGACAGAATATTTCTCATTCTAGATTCCCATATTTCTAAGCTCATCTCACAACGCATATCCCGCGTTTCCCTAGTTCTAGGGCTGGACGCAGAATGAGCCCTACCTGTTGCGCCAGCTGCTTGAGCCGGTCGCTCTCGCGTACGGTGCAATCCCTGCGCGCCGCCACCTTCACCTGACCCACGTCGCCGTAGAAACTGTGCGAGCCGTGGCGGAACACCGTGACAAGCTGGCGCAGCGAGTGCAGCGCCACCAGGCAGGCGCGGTGCAGAGCGGTGCTGGCCACATGCCACTGGTCCTCGCTCAGCACCGGGCCGCTGCTCAGCAACACGTGTCTACGCAACAAACAGCTGTTGTATACTATTTCATATTTATTCATTCTCCACTTTTTTCAAGTTCAAGTTCAAGTTCATTTTATTGATATTATAAAAATTAACAAAATAACATAATACAAATGTATAAAAAATAAATACACAACAAAATGAAGTCTTCACAGTTCCCACAAAACCACCAAAACTTAACTGCTAAACTCTGACTTAACTGTGGATGTACCGAAATGAGGGTTAATACATTGTGACTATTAGGAGAATAAAAGTGAATGCTAGATAGTTTCAGTTAATATGAGATATAATATATTCATTTCTCACGATATTCAAATCACAACAATAGAGTGAGTATGAAAATGAAAGAATTTGTGAAATAATTAGGTAAAGAGAGAAGAAATATCAGCTCCGCCGCCTAAAATAGTTTTACATACGATTGATATTACTTGTGATAAGTTTGACATCACGATCACAACTCAGGTTTCTAACGGAGACGAGTGAATTGTTGAAAAGTTTAAGAATTAAATAGTTTAATTTTTTTCCCATCTTTATTTTTGATCAATACAATGTACCAATATAGGATTCTTCATGGCAAGAGCTGTACTGGAATTGAAATTGGAGTCGATTAGAGTTGATTAATGATATTACAGGTGTATAAAGTACAGTCAAGTGAATGGTGAATAGTGGAGTTGAATACAGTGAATAAAGAAGGGGACAGCGGTCAAGGTTGAAGCTGGAACGTCTTGATAAACTCGTCAGTGATCCTGGAGAATGGACCTGAGGTCAAGGTTGAAGCTGGAACATCTTGATAAACTCGTCAGTGATCCTGTAGAATGGACCTGAGGTCAAGGTTGAAGCTGGAACGTCTTGATAAACTCGTCAGTGATCCTGTAGAATGGACCTGAGGTCAAGGTTGAAGCTGGAACATCTTGATAAACTCGTCAGTGATCCTGTAGAATGGACCTGAGGTCAAGGTTGAAGCTGGAACGTCTTGATAAACTCGTCAGTGATCCTGTAGAATGGACCTGAGGTCAAGGTTGAAGCTGGAACGTCTTGATAAACTCGTCAGTGATCCTGTAGAATGGACCTGAGGTCAAGGTTGAAGCTGGAACGTCTTGATAAACTCGTCAGTGATCCTGTAGAATGGACCTGAGGTCAAGGTTGAAGCTGGAACGTCTTGATAAACTCGTCAGTGATCCTGTAGAATGGACCTGAGGTCAAGGTTGAAGCTGGAACGTCTTGATAAACTCGTCAGTGATCCTGTAGAATGGACCTGAGGTCAAGGTTGAAGCTGGAACGTTTTGATAAACTCGTCAGTGATCCTGTAGAATGGACCTGAGGTCAAGGTTGAAGCTGGAACGTATTGATAAACTCGTAAGTGATCCTGTAGAATGGACCTGAGGTCAAGGTTGAAGCTGGAACGTCTTGATAAACTCGTCAGTGATCCTGTAGAATGGACCTGAGGTCAAGGTTGAAGCTGGAACGTCTTGATAAACTCGTCAGTGATCCTGTAGAATGGACCTGAGGTCAAGGTTGAAGCTGGAACGTCTTGATAAACTCGTCAGTGATCCTGTAGAATGGACCTGAGGTCAAGGTTGAAGCTGGAACGTCTTGATGAACTCGTCAGTGATCCTGTAGAATGGACCTGAGGTCAAGGTTGAAGCTGGAACGTCTTGATAAACTCGTCAGTGATCCTGGAGAATGGACCTGAGGTCAAGGTTGAAGCTGGAACGTCTTGATAAACTTGTCAGTGATCCTGTAGAATGGACCTGAGGTCAAGGTTGAAGCTGGAACGTCTTGATAAACTCGTCAGTGATCCTGTAGAATGGACCTGAGGTCAAGGTTGAAGCTGGTACGTCTTGATAAACTCGTCAGTGATCCTGTAGAATGGACCTGAGGTCAAGGTTGAAGCTGGAACGTCTTGATAAACTCGTCAGTGATCCTGTAGAATGGACCTGAGGTCAAGGTTGAAGCTGGAACGTCTTGATAAACTCGTCAGTGATCCTGTAGAATGGACCTGAGGTCAAGGTTGAAGCTGGAACGTCTTGATAAACTCGTCAGTGATCCTGTAGAATGGACCTGGGGTCAAGGTTGAAGCTGGAACGTCTTGATAAACTCGTCAGTGATCCTGTAGAATGGACCTGGGGTCAAGGTTGAAGCTGGAACGTCTTGATAAACTCGTCAGTGATCCTGTAGAATGGACCTGAGGTCAAGGTTGAAGCTGGAACGTCTTGATAAACTCGTCAGTGATCCTGTAGAATGGACCTGAGGTCAAGGTTGAAGCTGGAACGTCTTGATAAACTCGTCAGTGATCCTGTAGAATGGACCTGAGGTCAAGGTTGAAGCTGGAACGTCTTGATAAACTCGTCAGTGATCCTGTAGAATGGACCTGAGGTCAAGGTTGAAGCTGGAACGTCTTGATAAACTCGTCAGTGATCCTGGAGAATGGACCTGAGGTCAAGGTTGAAGCTGGAACGTCTTGATAAACTCGTCAGTGATCCTGTAGAATGGACCTGAGGTCAAGGTTGAAGCTGGAACGTCTTGATAAACTCGTCAGTGATCCTGTAGAATGGACCTGAGGTCAAGGTTGAAGCTGGAACGTCTTGATAAACTCGTCAGTGATCCTGGAGAATGGATTTGAGAGGGGATCAGTAAGGAATATATCCAATGTGCTGGATTCAATGACGTAAGAGGGTGATTTATTCTACATCGTATTCGGATATGGTACTACAGCTTTACGGATCTAGCATTCATTTACAGTTTTGGTAATCCATTTGAATAAATAAATAAATAGATGGATGAATGAATTTATGAATTTACAAAAAAAATCTCTATGAAGAGAGAAAGCATATATACATACCAATACGTATTATGGAGAATGGAAGAACAAAGAAGAGATAAGAAAACAGAAGGATTGGAGTATAAGAAGAAATAGAAGATTGAGACAATAAAAAGAGAATACAATAATTACACACATAACCAAAGGTTAAAAGTTGATTCACTGATCATCAGTTGGTATAAGAGCGACTCTTTTGACAAATAACCTTGTTCTCACCCTTGGCGACGTTCATTGAATCATAACCTAATCTATAGTTAAATGAGTGATGCTTGATTTGCATTTGATGAAACTGGTTCATCATAAAATAGAATACCATGTAAATGAAATCATGTATTTATCGAAAACTTCCACGGTCAATTTCTCGATTGAATGAGCAGCTTGTTCAGGTCCAGATCTCCGCTGGTCAGTCGAGCGTGTCGCCAATACGTCAACGTTATCTGGTTGACAGCTCAGTCGTCAGTGGAACCAGTTCACAGCCAGTAACAGGCGTCTACACATGACACGAGATGGAAGATGGGGGGTCAAGAGATCTCGTCTGTAGCCGGGCGCGTAACGCGATATTCTCGGATCGGTTTCACGTGTCTCCCTCGAGAGCCGATGACGCGTGGCTAATTGGACGGACAAGTGGATGCACTGCATGTCACTCGATACCCTGCCTACCTCTACCTGGTATCACATTATACAACGGGAGTGAACATTTCCGACACTTGGATTCATTCTTCACATGATACAATGTTCCAATATCATACTTCAAAAAATAGAACTTTCAAATATAAGATTCTATTTCTAGTTGATTGTATTCATACTCCGGTCAATAGGGCGTCATCTCAAACAAATTGTAACACCATTTTTCTATCATGTACATTGATTGCCTCAGTATTATCAACTGAGATGAAAAACGTTTGCTCGAATTGAAGCCACAATTTTGGTTTGAATCAAATTTTTATGAGACCACAATTTGATTTGTATCGGTCAATGATCATGATTTTCATACCCACAATTTATTTTACTACCATCGAAATATTGTCAGCTGCAAAATAAGAGAAAATCAGATGAATCAAATGGAAATTGCAGTACATTTGTTATTAGATGAGAATTAATTCAAAATTTGATCAATTAGTTCCTGTGAGCAAGGTTTGTGAGTAATGAATTCAAATTTGACAAAAACTCATATAAATTATTGCTATATATTACCATTTCATGTACGTGTTCGTTTAATTCAAATAATTTCAATTAAAATCTTACTCACTGGCAAAAATTTATCAATTTTGAATAAATTTTCATTTGTTCAGAAATTCATAGCAATTTTCATCTGAATGATCAAAATTTTTAGTGTACTGCTCAGTACATATTGCTCGTGATTTTGAAGTAGAATTCGGGGTTAAATTACTGAAATCTAGCTAAAAAAATTAACCACTTTTTAATAGAAAGTTAATTAGAAACAAAATAGTGTCTTGGATTCAGGCACATTTTTTTTGGTTCAGTTTACTATCACCAAAGCACTCGATGAACACTGAAGATGTAAACTGTTAACATATTTCCATCCAAAAAATGAACTCGATTAACATTGAAGATTTTCCTCAGTAAATTGAACTGTGATTTTCAAACACGCGTTGATTTGAATGAGAATGACAAAATGTATGCAAAGTTGTTGATGTGAAACGTCTGTAGCACAGAACGCGGCGCACAGGTGAGGCTTGTAGGATGCTGTCTCGTAGTACGACAGGCGAGCTGCGAACCGAGGGACCAGCTCGGCATGACGGCTACACGAAGAGAGATCTTCGGTTTGGGACCGCTTGCTATCCTGGCATCCAGGGGCGGGCTGGGCCATCTGGCAACCGGGCAACTGGGCAACCGGGCCTCACTTAGGCCGGCCACAGGCCCTAACTATTTATTCAACTATTTTTTTTCATAATATATATATATATATTTTTTTTATTCATTCATTTTATTTTTTTATTCAGTTTTATTCAACTATTTGCATAGTTTATGCAAATATGAAGTTGAAATACACACATAATATAATATTTGCAGCACAACAGTGCCGTTGTTCAGAAGGTTTGCGATGACGCGCGTGGTATTCGAACAATACAGCTCAGTCACTTCAGTTCACACTCTACTACTTTCCACTACTTTTTTTCTTTTCGATGATGTTTCAATTATTAGATTTCAAAACTGCTCGTGAATCGCAAAATCATTTGAAAAATGATCATATTTAAAAAAAACATGCTGGGAATTTTGCTGGGAGAAATCTATTATTAATATATTATTATTAATATAATACTATTGAAAATAAATTTGGAAATGTCCATGGTGATTCAATCATTGGACTCCAAAACTGCTTGTAAATATCAAAAATTACTTGAAAAATGACATGAGCCCATTTCAAAAAATTACTTGAAAAATGACATGGGCCCATTTCAAAAAATTACTTCTTGGGCTTTGCTGGGAGAAATAGCAAAATTTCAACTTCGAAAAAGTCCATGACGATTCAATTATAAGACTCCAAAAACACTTGTGAATCGCAAAAATCACTTGAAAAATGTTCCTTTTTTCAAAAATTCTCTGCGGGAGTTCCGCCCCCCAGACCCCCTTTTCGCGGGTGGCGGGTGTCCAGCTGAGCGATCATTCTATTTACGTAACCTGTGCGCCCCCTTCCCCCCCCCCAATAAACAAATCTCAACGACGTCCCTGCATTTCGCTCATAACCGCTTCTAAACTAATAACCTCTAAAGATACACTATAATTTATATTTGAACAATCTCGTCTGACATCAACTCCGTCACTATTATATATTTGAATGAGTTATCTGTATTATGTGGACTGAAAGACTGGAACCAACATCGGACTGACTTTTTCAATTGATTTCTCATTCACTTTATTTCAAGAAGATCGAGAAGAAGCCAGGAGAGGCCTACGATTCAATTAACTAGGAAAACGCCATAAATGCATTGTAAGATGAGGGTGTAGGTATGCTATTGACACATTTCATTTTTTTCTTCAAAACGGCCAAGCCGATTGATCTGAAAATTGCAAGAAATGTGTAAAATCGTAAGTTTAAACTCCTTGCAGATTATTGTTTTGGAAAATAAAATTATTTTCAATTTTTTCCGCTATGTTATTCTCATGGTTATTTTTTAAATTTGAAAAATTCATAAGAAAAAGTTTACATTTACTTGATGAAAATCTATTCATAAATTCACATCATTCATCGAGTTGTTTGAGGGCATACAAAATATGGAAAGTGAGAAATTGTAATTCAAAGTTGATAGGAGAAATTCAATAAAATAGAAAATGGCAAGTTATGTGTAATATCACAACTTGAATGAACCATAATGAATGGCAATATGCCACAACAATAACAAAAGATATCGAGATATAATAAGATGAAGTCAAGTGGCAGGCAGATGTCCCAGCACGCTCGATGTCATTGGGACGTGCGATGCGAGCAGGGGCAGACTGGGCAAATCTTTTCAAACAGCCCAGTCCGCCCCTGCTCGCATCGCACGTCCCAATGACATCGAGCGTGCTGGGACATCTGCCTGCCACTTGACTTCATCTTATTATATCTCGATATCTTTTGTTATTGTTGTGGCATATTGCCATTCATTATGGTTCATTCAAGTTGTTAGACGAGCTTTAGCGAGGATTCAATTTGACATACTGAAAAAAATTGGTGTTCGTTTTTATGTTTTTTTTTTTTTTTTTTTTTTTGTTTTTATGTTTTTTTGTCGGTTCTCCACAGGTCAAACGGCTACAGCTATCAACTTCAAACTTTTTTTCGTCATGGTTCCTCATCTAACTTAGATCTGTATAGTTTTGTGGCATTATCGGGTGGTAACTTTTTTTTTTATGAATTTTAGAAATTTCAAAAATCCCCATTAGAATAACCCGGAGGAAAATACTTGAAAAATCAAAATTTTTCAAGACCTCTCAAATTTTCGCCGAATATAAAGGAAACTATTAAGCACATTTTGAGAGATTTTTCGCATCAATCGGATGAGAAATAACGAAGAAAACGCATTTATAAAGCATTTTCCCATCAATTCAGGCTATTACGGGAACCAATTAAATCTATAGCAACAAGTGTCACCAATTAATTCAAAACGATTGAAATGAATGAAGAGGAAGGCCGTGACATAACTGATTCTCGTAAGGTTTTTGAACGTTTGGAGTGATCCAAGGTCTGTAGATGTAGATTGGGTTGACAAATTATTTTTCATTCTAGATTTCTATACCCCTAAGCTCGTCTAACAACGCGCATCCCGCGTTTTCCTAGTGATATTACACATAACTTGCCATTTTCTATTTTATTGAATTTCTCCTATCAACTTTGAATTACAATTTCTCACTTTCCATATTTTGTATGCCCTCAAACAACTCGATGAATGATGTGAATTTATGAATAGATTTTCACACTTGACCAGAATCTGTTATATATCCTACTGACTGCTTGGGTATTGGGAGATATATCTTATAAACTCAAGAACAATCAGTTTTCCTCAGACATAATAATGTCATGTGCATATATACGTCATTGACATTGTTGGATTCGTGTTCACACTCGGTCAGAAGAATATTGTGGTCTTTCGTCAGCGCAGATTATTACACACCGTGGTAATAACACTGATTCATCCAGTAGGCTAGGGCTAAATATAAGTCGAGTATTGTAGGCCTATGTAGTACCGGTAGTAATAACCCCACACAAAACCATCCCGGCTGAAACGTTGAGGCCGAAGCCTGGAATATTTCAGCAACTACACCAAACTTCTTCATTCAAAAGGTGTGAAATCAAAACTGTATGCCAAGTGCAACTTGTGAATGATTGATCAATAGGGCCTGGAAAATAACTGGAAACATTTGGCTCATTGCGCCCAAGTCCATCTCTTAATTCCAAAAACATTGTTCCCAATCAACTTTAAGACACTCATTGGGTAGAGAATGAGGGAACCTAATTACAGGCCCACATCTGATTGGTGAGTACACTTTCTAGACACATTCTCAAGTTATAGAAGTATGTTTTGAATATCGTTGCCTAATAAGACAACATGAAATAGTTCTGATAATTGAATAGTAAAATGTTAGGTAACAGAATGGTTTAGCTGGGGCTGCCAAATATGATACTGAAAAACTGTCATTTATATAGTTATATCTTTCATATAACAACTATTGTTGCGGTTCAACTATTTCAGGACTTTTCTATAATACTATATTATATGTAGAGACATGTAAAAATAGCAATTGCTATAAAAGCGATAAAATCTAAAAGTCCTTTTTAACATGTTTTTATGACATTACTTCATGTTTCAATACATTTGATGTTGTTCTATCATGTTTTTGAAAACGAGACAAAGCGCTACAAACGTCTGAATCCGCTACGTTTCAAGGTATTGGCGATATAGACGCTATATTGGGAATAGAAGCATAAAAGACGCTATTTTTCCCAAATTATGTCAATTGAAATGTAAACGGGTGGAGTCAGTTGGGGAATTTGGAAAAAAGTGCAGTTGAGAGAATGCAGACAACAGATGAGGCATTGGTTTAACCCGCTTGTGGAGACTACTTAAGGGAGGAGGCCAGTGAAATTTTCACTTTTTTCACTTTTTTTTTTTTTCATATATTTAATTTGTTATGTATTTATAATTCTTTTTTTACTCCATATTACTGATAATACTACCACAACTAATCAATTTTCGATTCATAGTCCCTGTATGTATAGTTTCATGGCCCAAAATTCGCTGTTTTGAAGCCATTTTGTAGCTATATTTTCAGTTGATTACAGACTTTTGAATC
This sequence comes from Brachyptera risi, assembly GCA_964007535.1. Taxonomy (NCBI): domain Eukaryota; kingdom Metazoa; phylum Arthropoda; class Insecta; order Plecoptera; family Taeniopterygidae; genus Brachyptera; species Brachyptera risi. The sequence continues at coordinate 4,316,726 of OZ023332.1, forward strand.
ACCCACAATTTATGTTGCCAAGGTTAGTGTATTTGCTGATAGGTATCACCACTTGCTTGAGCAATCATTTCACTGTTTTTACTTTTTAGTATCCAAGAAGCTTTGGTTCACAAATTCAAACTGTCAGACTAGAACCATCTAGAACGAAACTCAAGATTTTACTTTTTCCCTTGTGTTTCACTTCACACGTTTTACAGTCTTTTGTCATTTCTGTTGGTTTGAGTCATTTATGAAATGGGTAAAAACAAGAAATTGTATATAAGGAAAACAAAGAAAGAAATATCCAATGCTGCTAGGGTCAATTCTGAAAAGAGAGCTATTTTCAGCCCTAGGCCAGTGGATGATGTTTTGAATGAAACAGGTAAGCCTAAAATTACAACAACAATACTCATTCATAATACTCATCTGTTGGGCATATGATTGTTATGTAACTATGACTGCTTGTTTGACTTATAGCTGGACAAATAGATGTAGGCATATGTACCGGTACGCTAACTGTACCCAGTAACAGCAAACGTAGGCCTAGGCCTATTCACGGGCTGGCAGAAATACCGATAAGCCCAGGTGCAGCTTCCGAGAGTTCTTCAGACACAGAATACATGTCAGGTGTGGAAGAACTAGAAAACTCGACTGTTGAGGAGTGTCAGCCTTCAACAAGTACCGGTACTGGAGTGTCAGACAATATTTCTGAACGTGAGCCCACGCCCGTTGTCACTGGCCCGAATAAGAAGAGTGAGCGTATACAGGCAGTGTACGCTACTGCGGATGATCCTGTTACCATGCCATCTGATAACACTGTAGAGTATATTATAGCAAATATTGATACATATTCTGAATTATTGAGTCACTGCGTATGTTCCATCTGTAAAGTGCACAGTTTGACTGTTACTAAGACGCACTCAGCTGGATTAGCTCACAAATTGTCACTCCACTGTGAACTATGTGGAGATATCAATAGATCAGTGTATACGTCAGCCCGTATGTCGACCGGTTCATCGCGTCCTGGGTTCGATGTGAATCGGCGAGCCGCAGCAGCTATGACACACATGGGAAAAGGCTACTCTGGGTTTGAACAATTTTCCACCATCATGGGATTGAATCCGATGAGCAAAACCTCCTACGCGAGCCATTTGAAAAGTTATAGCAATGATGTCACTAGTCAAACATCATTTTTGGATGAAGCGCGTCGAGCAGTGAGAGAAGCGTACGCTAATCTGAACCCATCGTTGCTACTGGATGCCATGATAGAAATTGCTGTGAGTTTTGATGGTAGTTGGCACAAAAGAGGTTTCACGTCCAAGTATGGTTTCGCTGCGGTAATCGATTTACTTACAGGATTTGTAGTAGATTTTGAAGTGCTATCGAAGTATTGCCAGTCCTGTGAAATCGGGAAGTCGGAACTGGGTGAAGATTCTCCAGAATATCAAGTCTGGTACAACGGCCACAAGTCATCTTGTCAACAAAATTACGAAGGTTCATCTCCTGCGATGGAGGTCACTGCAGCCGATAGGCTGTGGCGAAGGTCCGAATCCTTCGGAATGCGGTACACCACTTTACTGTCTGACGGTGATGCCAAGACATTCAACCATCTTGTGAAGGAACAGATTTATGGCCCAGATGTTAGTTTCGAAAAAGAAGAATGCTTGAACCACGTTGCGAAGAGACTTGGCACTGGTCTTCGTAATGTGATTGCTCACGAAAAAGGTCAAGGAGTTACTCTCGGAGGTCGCTCTTATGGAAGCCTGAAACCTGACGTCATCAAATCTCTGACTAGGTATTATCGAAATGCTATTGTCAATAATATGCACAGCACCAATGAGATGAAGACCGCAATATTTGCAACACTCTACCACTGTTCGTCCACTGATTTGAATCCGCGGCACCATAAGTGTCCAACAGGCGAGAATACGTGGTGTTTCTTCAACAAAGCATTGGCTAATAATTCTAAACCTGGAAACCATAAAGATTACATTGGGACTCCATTATCAAATAAAGTTGTGACCAAGATCCTGCCCGTCTATCAGCGCCTTGCGTCAGATTCCCTACTTGAACGGTGCTTACTCGGACGGACTTCGAACGCAAACGAAAGTTTGCATAGTACCATCTGGCGCAGATGTCCGAAAGATACATTTGTCTCTAAAATGCGTATCGACATGGCTGTTGTGGAAGCCATCTCTGTTTTCAACAACGGATGTAGTGTATCAGTGAAAGAAAATATGGCAAATGCAAAACTTTCTCCAGGCCATTCCACAGCATCCTTGACGAAGAGACGAGACAAACGACGGGTGGGAAAGAGCCAAGTTCGTGCAGCATTGGCCTTCGAGAAGATGCGACATATAAAGAAGCTGGCTATGCTGAGAGCTGAAGAAAAACTGAAGAAAAATGAGGGTCTCACGTATGGGGCTGGTGCCTTCTAGTATGCCAGGCAAGGAGTTATGAGGAACTGACTTACTAAATCTCAACTCAAATCTGCAAATGTATTTTCTGGGATATATTTTTTCGACAATATACAATATGGAGAATGATGTAACTTCTATAATATTTTATGAAACATATCCATTTTTTTTGTGAATATTTTTGAATACATGCTCAATCATTGACAGTTATCTTTGTCAGTTATGTCTGATGGAACTATTGCAAATAATTGTATAACTTGAATACCTTTGAAATGTATTGTTTCAAAAAATTTGCTGAGGAATACAATCCTGAAATATACTGATAGTATGTCACATATAAGAGGATGATAACTGTTGTTCATTACTGTATCATTTATCTCCATTTTAAAATGAAAAAAAAAAATGTAAAAAAATAATTACTCGAATGAGGGCTTTCTTCATCAATATTCGTGAAAATTCATAAAAAATTTAATTCCAAGGCAAATTTTGGATAAATAATTTTGAATTTTTTTTTTTATTTTTTGTTGCCCATCAAATGATAATCCACTGAATTTTCATCCACTTTGTTGGTATATTTAAGAAGTTGGGATTTTCACTGGCCTCCTCCCTTAAATTCTGAAAAATATCAATTGAAGTGTTTCTCTTGTATGCCTATTGTACATTATCTGGTGGTTTTACCTGTACAATACTGTTGTAACGCTACAAAACGTTGTTGCGCTACAAAAAACGATGTTTCAAAATAATAGATGCACCAAAGTGCTACTATTCAAATAATAAATGCTATGAGAAGAAAAAATAGAAGCTATGTTTACATGTCTCTGATTATATGTAATCAACGGGACCAAATACAAATTGAATTGAATTGAAGCGCGGTATGAATAGACTTTTGTATAACACAATATTATCATTAAATTATTTCATCATTACTATCATTATCAACAATGAAAAGCTGTATGAAAAATAGTGATCTTGGTTAACAAATCATCTAGGAGAGAAAATAAAATGAATTCATAATCAAATAAAGAAGTAGAGATTTCAAATAATAATACTAATAACTAATACTGTAGTAACGACCTAACAGTGAAGTAGATTGATGAGGAGAGTGCATGGCCCTTGCAGCTCAATGAGACAAGCAACAAATGGGGGAGATGACCCCCCCCCCCTCCAGGGGGCCAGCTATTTCCATTGTCTGCTGGAACAGTGGCGTGATGGATCTCCACCATTCAGTTAGCGCGGTGGTGAATGAGGGCTGATTAACAGCTGACAGACAAGTAGTGTTGAATCATGATCAGGCAGTGGCGGACTGGACAGTGGCGGACTGGACAGTGGCGGACTGGACAGTGGCGGACTGGACAGTGGCGGACTGGACAGTGGCGTGATGGATCTCCACCATTCAGTTAGCGCGGTGGTGAATGAGGGCTGATTAACAGCTGACAGACAAGTAGTGTTGAATCATGATCAGGCAGTGGCGGACTGGACAGTGGTGTGATGGACAGTGGCGGACTGGACAGTGGCGGACTGGACAGTGGCGGACTGGACAGTGGCGGACTGGACAGTGGCGTGATGGATCTCCACCATTCAGTTAGTGCGGTGGGGAATGAGGGCTGATTAACAGCTGACAGACAAGTAGTGTTGAATCATGATCAGGCAGTGGCGGACTGGACAGTGGTGTGATGGACAGTGGCGGACTGGACAGTGGCGGACTGGACAGTGGCGGACTGGACAGTGGCGGACTGGACAGTGGCGTGATGGATCTCCACCATTCAGTTAGTGCGGTGGGGAATGAGGGCTGATTAACAGCTGACAGACAAGTAGTGTTGAATCATGATCAGGCAGTGGCGGACTGGACAGTGGCGGACTGGACAGTGGCGGACTGGACAGTGGCGGACTGGACAGTGGCGGACTGGACAGTGGCGGACTGAACAGTGGCGTGATGGATCTCCACCATTCAGTTAGCACGGTGGTGAATGAGGGCTGATTAACAGCTGACAGAACAGTGGCGGACTGGACAGTGGCGGACTGGACACACAGCCAATGGGGCTCTCAACGTCAGATCTTCAATCTCCGGTCTACTGATACATCACGAGCTCTATCAGCCACGACCGTATGGTATTTGGAGGAACAATGACAAGACGGGGCAAATATATATCAATTCTGTACAAAACACAAGAACAGTATTTAAACGAGAAGAAAGAAGATTTGAGCAAGGAGAAGAAGGAGAAGAAGAAGAAGAACATACTTGGAATTGCCTAAAACAACATTTACAGATTTCGAGTAAATCGAAGCTGAAGGTAAAAAATCACGTATTCTACCAAACTAAAATTCATATTTTTTTCTAAACAAAATAATGGTATTTCTGTTGAATTATGAATTGAAGCCCATGAAATGACACCTGGTGATTGAGTGGTCAGTCAAGGGTCAAAAGTTGACCTCATTTGAGCAGTTCTGAGGTAGGATAAAACTAATCAATTTTGAACAGATTTTGATACAACATTTGAATCCACAAATTATCATCTAGTTTTTATTATGATTGAGAAATGACCTCTCGACCTCACCTGAGGTCAAAGGTCAATCACATTGTTTTCTCAAGTGTAACAGGACAAACAATGCACACCCTCATTCTGCGTCTAGATAATCACTTTCCGACCTCAGATGCACTTGATGAGATATTCCCAAATACTGGTCCATATATGGGCCTATATATGTTTTTGTCATTGTTTCTATTGGGACTAACGACGCCCTGTAGCCTCCTGTTGACCACTTGATCTACTGGCGTGGGTGAATGATATATCAGATGATGAGATGAAAGGTTATTTTATTAGGTGTTTGAATACTGGGTAGGAGTTGGTCGTGGCCTGTTGTTAAGGAGTCATCCCACTGACCTGAACGTCAGAGGGGAACCACAAAACAAACCATCAGGATGGTCGACCATGACGGGAATCAAACCCCGGTCTCCTGGATGACTGTTCATTGTCTTAACTATTTGGTTACATCTCTCATTGATATTTTGAATTTGACCGAAAATTGAAATGTTGTAAGTCACCTTTCGTGGCTCAGTCAACTATGGCAAAGCTTCAAAAACTTGAGTAACATTGGGTCATTTGAGTGTGGTTAAAATCCCACATAAGCCATGGGTTTTTGTAAACGTCCTTTCAACTATGTTTTCATTATCAGCCACCTAATCGTACCTTTGTATCACCTAGCTGTTGGCAGGGTCATTGACCCATAAACTGTCAACTGTCAACTGTCAACATCATTCTAGTAAAGTAGAAACTTGAATGACACTACCCAATTTGGAATATATTGTGATGTAGCATTTTTAGTGTCCTCTGTACACCCATATGTGGATCAGTATTAGGAGTGTGAAATCACTTTAAGACTTGATCCAAGGTCAAAGGTCCCTCAAGTGTGACAGCTGTCAAACGATGCACTCCACACTCAGCGTCCAGATAATCACTTTCTGGCCTGAGATGTGGACAATCTTATATTGTCACAGATATTCTAATGTCGCAGTGGGATCAGAAACGAGGCGACGAGCCTCCACGTCAACGTCTTCTACACAGTGTAATATTACCAGGCCTGGTCAAGGTTCCTGGAAACCCATTGTTCAACATCGTTCCTCAAATGAACAACACAACTGCAAATACTATTTAAAATATCTGGAAGAATAGAAAAGAATGGGATAGGTTTTACAACCGTTTGCTTACACTCCATTTATTACAGGTGATGATGAATATATAGACCGAGACGCGTGGCCGAGTGGTAACACACTGAACCGTCATTCAGGAGACCAGGGTTCGATTCCCGCCATGGTCGACCATCCTGACAGGGGTGCATCGTGGTTTCCCTCTGTCGTTCAGGTCAATAGTGGGATGGTTCCTTAACAACAGGCCACAACCAACTCCTTCCCAACATCCAAAACACCTGATAAAATAACCCTCCACCTCATCATCCCATCATCTCATTCATCATCCACCGACACCAATAGATCGTAGCCATCAGTATAGTGCGTTGTTAAGACCAAATAATTTTTTTTTAAAAAGAATATATAGATCATTACTATTAAAATGATGGGATGGAGAATGTGTATGTTCGTAGTGTGCGTACATGTGTTATAGGGCGGGGGTTTGGGTACTGTGTACGAGCGGTAGTGTCGGACAGGGGAAAACGAGGTGGTGGGGAACGGGGCTGCAGTTCAGCCACGCAAGGGTTTCGGCTTGGGTTACTCTGTGATGCGCAATTGTGCCTAGGGGCGAGGGGGAGATGAAGGCGCACCATTTAGTTCATTAATTAATTAATTAATATTAGGGTTTCAAAGCGCATCGACAGCGAAATCATTTAGCGCCTGTCAAAATAAGTTGCTAAACTAAAAGGGAGTAGTATTATATAGAAGGTGCAAGTGAAATTCATATGAGAACACCTCAATATGTGGAACTAAGACTAAACTATTCACTAAAGACGTTATACACTAAATACATGTGTGTGCTGTAAAGGGTCACACCCATGGGACTAGAAGGAGAACGTTCAACTACTTGTTCTCAGTTCAAACTTGCGCTCAAAAAGGAGTGGAGGAATCACAAACCTTAATAGTTTAATCACGGCACGTCGTATACGACGGGCGCAACCTGCCGGTAATAAATAATGAAATAGAAATGAATGTATGAATAATAAATCATAAAATATAAATATATGTATGACTAATTGATGATGATGGAAAAACTCCCGAGATAATAGATCTGTACAAGTACGCCCATCTCTTGCCTCTGCCTGAACTTCATAAGTATCGTTTCATATCAACATATTATTTTGATGACAAATTTTAATCTGAAAACATACGTTCGGTGAATACAAGGCCTCAAAATCAAGCTCTCTATAAAGTACCACGTTACAAAAATAATTATGGGAAACTTCAGTTATCTGGACAGGTGCCATCAATATTTAATACTCTTCCCAAATCACTAATTAACCTGGATGAATATATAACCAGGCAAACGCGTTATGTGTTGCCGCGTTGATGGATGAGCTGGAACATATCGACTTATCTTTGAATTGGTTATTATATATATATACACCTTGAGATCCAAACCATTACATCACTGCCACCTTATTTTCCATTATTAATTCATATGATAATAAAGAAGGCTTTGTTTTAATCGTTTACATTTAAGAGGTGACACCTGTGGCTTGGATTTAATTGGTATCTTAATAGCTTTGAGTGATGCGAAAAAATTACATTAAATATTTTTTTACATCAAAATGACTGATCCGATTCAAGTGAAAGTTCGGAATAGTGTGTATAATTATTATATTGAAATTCCCTGAGAATTTGAAATGTCTCGGATGAAAATTATTTCACGAATATTTTCCTCTGGGTTATTCTAATGGGATTTTTGAAAACTTTAAAATGAGTTTTCTCAGAAGTGGTTCAACCAATTGCGCCCCAAAACTATACAGTATCGAATCAGATAATGAAAATTGTGTATGCCAAGTTTCAACTGATTTTGAATTCTCGTTTGACCTGTGGAGCGCGAAAAAAAAAAAACAGTTATTTTTTTTTGGGTATGGCAAAATTGAGTCTTCGCTTCGCTCATCCAATAATGAAACGTGATTTAAAACAGTGGTTGATAAATAATTTGAGTTGATATGTTTTGAATCTCTCCCCTTTTATGTATTGAATTTGTCTCCCCTGTAATATAATTTCTGTTTCAATTTTGTTTTTCATATTTCTGTTCTTCGTAAGCAGTATTTCTGTACGTCAGGCTAGTTTTCTTTTCTTCTATCATTTGCATTCAATAATAATTGTCAGTTGACAAAATGTATTATATACCTGTATTGTAATTACAGTATTTATTGTTCCCCCCTAGTCGTTAGTGTTTGTTCAATTCGGTGTATTATTTTACTATTCTACAGACAAGCCTTTTAAAGGCTTTGTAGATCTTTTAGAGAATCTTCATGTATCTGTTATTCTTTTCTTGTGACAATAAAGAAGAAGAAAAAATAGTGAAATGTTTAATGTGTAACGAATGTCTGAATGGATGCAGTGTGAAGAATGACTAACCTGATGCAGGCTGCGCCGAGTCGCGCGATGCTCTCGTTGGGTTGCGCGGCGCACTCCGTCATGACGAGCAGCAGCTGCTTGAGCATGAGCGTGACGGCCGCCTGGTGCCGGTCGCGCAGCTCGGCCAGGTAGAACACGACCAGGTCGGAGGTCAGGCCGCAGCACTGCTTGAAGTTGGCGGCGAACTTGTCCCCGGCGCGCGCCTCGCACGCCGTCTTGCGCAGCCAGCTCTGAACCATCGGAAGCACCAGGTGGTTCACGCAGTACAGGCCAAACTCCGGGCCTGACAAACACATGCATTCAATCCAATTCAATGCTTTATTTGCCAAGTTGATTTTTTTTTTCATATTGGGTTTTTAACGACGCACTATACTGATGGCTACGATCTATTGGCGTCAGTGGGTGATGTATGAGATGATGGGATGATGAGATGAAAGGTTATTTCATTAGATGTTTTGGATGGTGGGAAGGAGTCGGTCGTGGCCTGTTGTTAAGGAACCATCCCAGTATTAACCTTCAGAACAACAAAGGGAAACCACGAAAACCCCCTGTCAGAATGGTCGACCATGGCGGGAATCGAACCTCGGTCTCCCGAATGACAGTTCAGTGTGTTACCACTCAGCCACACGTCTCGGTATTTGATTTTTACATTCTGAAAATAGGTCAAAATAAAATATATGGCACGTCAAAATATTATAAAAATTGACATAATATAGACTAAGACTGAATTATATGTAGGCATATGAGATATATTCATCATAGCCTACATTTGCTATTAATATATTCTCCTGCATTTCTTATGCTTGCAGGTTGGAGATTGTGACTTCACTTTCTATCCCTCTCAGGCTAGAAAAGTGTTCCAATTCACGGGCCACATCTGGAGAACTATCAATCGTGCGTAGATGAGTGCTTAAAAGAAACTAACTCTAAGTTCACGTTGGCACAGCTAATAACAGCTGTCATCAAGTTTGTCAGCCTGTGGGCCGTTTCTACGGGACAAAACTAGGTAGAGCAGCGATCTTTGGTTCCAAGGAAAATACTCAGACTACGCTCGCTTAATTTGTGCGTTCAACTACGGTAACGTATAGAAAGATGGTGTGATGAGTAGTGAACAGGTACAGTATGGCCAGCAAGAATTGGGTGGGGGCTGTACGATGTCGCACTGTGGGACCTACCTGGCGTGTGTACCAGGTCTCTGAGGAGCTGGAAGAGGATGAGTAGTGAACAGGTACAGTATGGCCAGCAAGGATTGGGTGGGGGCTGTACGATGTCGCACTGTGGGACCTACCTGGCGTGTGTACGAGGTCTCTGAGGAGCTGGAAGAGGATGAGTAGTGAACAGGTACAGTATGGCCAGCAAGGATTGGGTGGGGGCTGTACGATGTCGCACTGTGGGACCTACCTGGCGTGTGTACCAGGTCTCTGAGGAGCTGGAAGAGGATGAGTAGTGAACAGGTACAGTATGGCCAGCAAGGATTGGGTGGGGGCTGTACGATGTCGCACTGTGGGACCCACCTGGCGTGTGTACGAGGTCTCTGAGGAGCTGGAAGAGGATGAGTAGTGAACAGGTACAGTATGGCCAGCAAGGATTGGGTGGGGGCTGTACGATGTCGCACTGTGGGACCTACCTGGCGTGTGTACGAGGTCTCTGAGGAGCTGGAAGACGATGAGTAGTGAACAGGTACAGCATGGCCAGCAGGGATTGGGTGGGGGCTGTACGATGTCGCACTGTGGGACCCACCTGGCGTGTGTACGAGGTCTCTGAGGAGCTGGAAGAGGATGAGTAGTGAACAGGTACAGTATGGCCAGCAAGGATTGGGTGGGGGCTGTACGATGTTGCACTGTGGGACCTACCTGGCGTGTGTACGAGGTCTCTGAGGAGCTGGAAGAGGATGAGTAGTGAACAGGGACAGTATGGCCAGCAAGGATTGGGTGGGGGCTGTACAATGTCGCACTGTGGGACCTACCTGGCGTGTGTACGAGGTCTCTGAGGAGCTGGAAGAGGATGAGTAGTGAACAGGTACAGTATGGCCAGCAAGGATTGGGTGGGGGCTGTACGATGTCGCACTGTGGGACCTACCTGGCGTGTGTACGAGGTCTCTGAGGAGCTGGAAGAGGATGAGTAGTGAACAGGTACAGTATGGCCAGCAAGGATTGGGTGGGGGCTGTACGATGTCGCACTGTGGGACCTACCTGGCGTGTGTACCAGGTCTCTGAGGAGCTGGAAGAGGATGAGTAGTGAACAGGTACAGTATGGCCAGCAAGGATTGGGTGGGGGCTGTACGATGTCGCACTGTGGGACCTACCTGGCGTGTGTACGAGGTCTCTGAGGAGCTGGAAGACGATGAGTAGTGAACAGGTACAGTATGGCCAGCAAGGATTGGGTGGGGGCTGTACGATGTCGCACTGTGGGACCTACCTGGCGTGTGTACCAGGTCTCTGAGGAGCTGGAAGAGGATGAGTAGTGAACAGGTACAGTATGGCCAGCAAGGATTGGGTGGGGGCTGTACGATGTCGCACTGTGGAACCTACCTGGCGTGTGTACCAGGTCTCTGAGGAGCTGGAAGAGGATGAGTAGTGAACAGGGACAGTATGGCCAGCAAGGATTGGGTGGGGGCTGTACAATGTCGCACTGTGGGACCTACCTGGCGTGTGTACGAGGTCTCTGAGGAGCTGGAAGAGGATGAGTAGTGAACAGGTACAGTATGGCCAGCAAGGATTGGGTGGGGGCTGTACGATGTCGCACTGTGGGACCTACCTGGCGTGTGAACCAGGTCTCTGAGGAGCTGGAAGAGGATGAGTAGTGAACAGGTACAGTATGGCCAGCAAGGATTGGGTGGGGGCTGTACGATGTCGCACTGTGGGACCTACCTGGCGTGTGTACGAGGTCTCTGAGGAGCTGGAAGAGGATGAGTAGTGAACAGGTACAGTATGGCCAGCAAGGATTGGGTGGGGGCTGTACGATGTCGCACTGTGGGACCCACCTGGCGTGTGTACGAGGTCTCTGAGGAGTTGGAAGAGGATGAGTAGTGAACAGGTACAGTATGGCCAGCAAGGATTGGGTGGGGGCTGTACGATGTCGCACTGTGGGACCTACCTGGCGTGAGTACGAGGTCTCTGAGGAGCTGGAAGAGGATGAGTAGTGAACAGGTACAGTATGGCCAGCAAGGATTGGGTGGGGGCTGTACGATGTCGCACTGTGGGACCTACCTGGCGTGTGTACGAGGTCTCTGAGGAGCTGGAAGAGGATGAGTAGTGAACAGGTACAGCATGGCCAGCAGGGATTGGGTGGGGGCTGTACGATGTCGCACTGTGGGACCCACCTGGCGTGTGTACGAGGTCTCTGAGGAGCTGGAAGAGGATGAGTAGTGAACAGGTACAGTATGGCCAGCAAGGATTGGGTGGGGGCTGTACGATGTCGCACTGTGGGACCTACCTGGCGTGTGTACGAGGTCTCTGAGGAGCTGGAAGAGGATGAGTAGTGAACAGGTACAGTATGGCCAGCAAGGATTGGGTGGGGGCTGTACGATGTCGCACTGTGGGACCTACCTGGCGTGTGTACGAGGTCTCTGAGGAGCTGGAAGAGGATGAGTAGTGAACAGGTACAGTATGGCCAGCAAGGATTGGGTGGGGGCTGTACGATGTCGCACTGTGGGACCTACCTGGCGTGTGTACGAGGTCTCTGAGGAGCTGGAAGAGGATGAGTAGTGAACAGGGACAGTATGGCCAGCAAGGATTGGGTGGGGGCTGTACGATGTCGCACTGTGGGACCTACCTGGCGTGTGTACGAGGTCTCTGAGGAGCTGGAAGAGGATGAGTAGTGAACAGGTACAGTATGGCCAGCAAGGATTGGGTGGGGGCTGTACGATGTCGCACTGTGGGACCTACCTGGCGTGTGTACGAGGTCTCTGAGGAGCTGGAAGAGGATGAGTAGTGAACAGGTACAGTATGGCCAGCAAGGATTGGGTGTGGGCTGTACGATGTCGCACTGTGGGACCTACCTGGCGTGTGTACCAGGTCTCTGAGGAGCTGGAAGAGGATGAGTAGTGAACAGGTACAGTATGGCCAGCAAGGATTGGGTGGGGGCTGTACGATGTCGCACTGTGGGACCTACCTGGCGTGTGTACGAGGTCTCTGAGGAGCTGGAAGACGATGAGTAGTGAACAGGTACAGTATGGCCAGCAAGGATTGGGTGGGGGCTGTACGATGTCGCACTGTGGGACCTACCTGGCGTGTGTACGAGGTCTCTGAGGAGCTGGAAGAGGATGAGTAGTGAACAGGTACAGTATGGCCAGCAAGGATTGGGTGGGGGCTGTACGATGTCGCACTGTGGGACCTACCTGGCGTGTGTACCAGGTCTCTGAGGAGCTGGAAGAGGATGAGTAGTGAACAGGTACAGTATGGCCAGCAAGGATTGGGTGGGGGCTGTACGATGTCGCACTGTGGGACCTACCTGGCGTGTGTACCAGGTCTCTGAGGAGCTGGAAGAGGATGAGTAGTGAACAGGTACAGTATGGCCAGCAAGGATTGGGTGGGGGCTGTACGATGTCGCACTGTGGGACCTACCTGGCGTGTGTACCAGGTCTCTGAGGAGCTGGAAGAGGATGAGTAGTGAACAGGTACAGTATGGCCAGCAAGGATTGGGTGGGGGCTGTACGATGTCGCACTGTGGGACCTACCTGGCGTGTGTACCAGGTCTCTGAGGAGCTGGAAGAGGATGAGTAGTGAACAGGTACAGTATGGCCAGCAAGGATTGGGTGGGGGCTGTACGATGTCGCACTGTGGGACCTACCTGGCGTGTGTACCAGGTCTCTGAGGAGCTGGAAGAGGATGAGTAGTGAACAGGTACAGTATGGCCAGCAAGGATTGGGTGGGGGCTGTACGATGTCGCACTGTGGGACCTACCTGGCGTGTGTACGAGGTCTCTGAGGAGCTGGAAGGGGATGAGTAGTGAACAGGTACAGTATGGCCAGCAAGGATTGGGTGTGGGCTGTACGATGTCGCACTGTGGGACCTACCTGGCGTGTGTACGAGGTCTCTGAGGAGCTGGAAGAGGATGAGTAGTGAACAGGGACAGTATGGCCAGCAAGGATTGGGTGGGGGCTGTACAATGTCGCACTGTGGGACCTACCTGGCGTGTGTACGAGGTCTCTGAGGAGCTGGAAGAGGATGAGTAGTGAACAGGTACAGTATGGCCAGCAAGGATTGGGTGGGGGCTGTACGATGTCGCACTGTGGGACCTACCTGGCGTGTGTACGAGGTCTCTGAGGAGCTGGAAGAGGATGAGTAGTGAACAGGTACAGTATGGCCAGCAAGGATTGGGTGGGGGCTGTACGATGTCGCACTGTGGGACCTACCTGGCGTGTGTACGAGGTCTCTGAGGAGCTGGAAGAGGATGAGTAGTGAACAGGTACAGTATGGCCAGCAAGGATTGGGTGGGGGCTGTACGATGTCGCACTGTGGGACCTACCTGGCGTGTGTACGAGGTCTCTGAGGAGCTGGAAGAGGATGAGTAGTGAACAGGTACAGTATGGACAGCAAGGATTGGGTGGGGGCTGTACGATGTCGCACTGTGGGACCTACCTGGCGTGTGTACGAGGTCTCTGAGGAGCTGGAAGAGGATGAGTAGTGAACAGGTACAGTATGGCCAGCAAGGATTGGGTGGGGGCTGTACGATGTCGCACTGTGGGACCTACCTGGCGTGTGTACGAGGTCTCTGAGGAGCTGGAAGAGGATGAGTAGTGAACAGGTACAGTATGGCCAGCAAGGATTGGGTGGGGGCTGTACGATGTCGCACTGTGGGACCTACCTGGCGTGTGTACGAGGTCTCTGAGGAGCTGGAAGAGTGTGTCCAAGGCGTGGGGCTGATACCGCGTCATAGTGGCGCTGGCCAGCCCTTCGAGCAGCATGAACCACACTCGTAGCACCCCGCTGGGCCGGTCGAGATCGTCCAAGGAAGCGGCAGGCTCGGGCGCGAAGGACAGCGCCGCGTACGAGACGGGACAGTCGCTGCCGGGCAGGGGCTCGAACTCCGTCAGCTCCAGTTGAGGGATAATCGGGTCGATCAGCTGCGGACTGGTGTTCAGCTGGATCCTGGACACGATACATCTCATGTCAGCGGAGCCCCCCAGGACCCTTATTCTCGAGATAATGAGATTGTGAGATGAGATGAGTGAAATGTGATGAGATTATTATCTCATTCCACTTTGTTATCTCATTTCTCACCGTTTTGCTATTCTCGACGAGTTGAAAAATCGTGAAATATGAAATGCAATTGTTTTTATTATATGAGAGATACCCTTTAGGAGGCTAGGAGATTATAGCCAATAGCGGCCCGTGAAAATGTAAACAAATAGTATGCACGGCCTTCCCTAGTTAATTATCCTAGTGGCAGTGATGCAAAGCCATCTCGAGTGCTGTGCACAATATTTTACAACTCACTTTGACATTTCAATAATCAAATGGGTGGTGAGATTTCCAAGTGAAATGTGGATTGCCATGAAATGTGAAATTGGTGTTTCGAGAATATCAATCAGCCATTTTCATTAAGATTACCAGAATTCCACCCAAATAAACTCATCTCATGATCTCATAATCTTGAGAATAAGGGTCCAGGCTACCGGTGTAGCCATCACCCCACTTCACAGCTTCCTCCAGAGAGCCATGGCAGTCACTGGTTCTCAACCCTCTAACTTCGTTTCATCACTCATTTCTACCCCTAGCTCAATTGTCGAGACCAATTTTATTACCATGTGATAGGTAGGCCTAATCACATCATTCGATTTGTGGGATGAGCAAGGAAATGAAATGAGCTCGGCTAAGTACAACTTGGCGCTTATTAAACATACTCGATAACTACGAAACATTGACTGTGACTGACAAGTGTGGAAGTCCCTGAATAACAGTGCTGTGTACAGAATGGCTATTATTTCTAGCTATTGGATGAGGGTTACATTCACTGGGTTTTTTTCAAAATGGCTGATTCATTTGGATGAGAATTTGTTATAAGCTAATAACGTGTTTACATTTTGGTGAAAATTTGAATTGTTCTGAAGAGATTCATCCATCCAAAATATTCTTACCAGGTCTGATATTGCGGGGATTTTCAAATTGTCGTGATAGTTTCTCTCAAAAGTGGTTCAACCGATTTGGCCCAAAAACTACGATTCCAAGTTGTATAAGTCGGTATGTTCATGAGAACATGATGACCATACAGTGTAGGGGAAGTTCACTTATGAACTAATCTAATAAACTAATCTACGACAATTTGTAGATGATATAAAATGTATATTTTATGTATATTGCGCTAAATGACCTTGCTGTCGATGCGCCTTAAAACCCTAATATTCATTCATTCAAAATGTATATTATTGTTACTTCCAACTGTTACTCATCAAATATTAATTGGAGATGTAAATTTGAATATTTTAGGAGACCTTGATAATTGTGCAAATAAGTATTTAAACGAACTAACGTCTAAAGGGTTCTCATCATGTATTAATTGTTATACACGAGTAACTGATCGGTCTAACACTTGTATTCACCATATTTTCATAAAATCAATTAAAAACTATTCTTATATATCAGGTGTACTACAGACTAATATAACAGATCATTTTCCGGTGTTTTTAGGATTGTCAAAATGCTACAAAGAGGAGACAAAGAACGGTAATGATGAATCAATACAAAATAGGTACAAACTGAACCTAAGCAAATTCAAAAATTTACTTGAGAAGGAAACGTGACGGAAACTATCCAACAATTAAGCGCAAATGATGCATATGATTCTTTTATACATATTTTCAATAAATATATTGAAAATTCAACTGAGGCAGTAGCTATGAAAATAAACTCAAAAAATAGGAAAATTAAGCCCTGGATAACAACGGGTCTAGTAGTATCTATTAGAAAACGAGACGCAATACATAGGAAAATTATTAGTTTAGAAACAAGTTATGGTAAAGATAACAATGATTTTAATGACTTAAAAAATCGATATAAACTTTACAGAAACTTAATTAATCGACTCATATTTGAAACTAAAATCAATTATTACACTGATAAAATTAAAGGAGACATAAACTGTCCTCGAAAAGTTTGGAATACGATAAACAAAATTACTGGTAGAAAGCAAAATAAAATAATATCTATAAGTGACATAGAAATAACTGGTCAACCCCATAAAGTATCAAATGAACCTCATATTGTAGCTAATGAACTTGTTAACTATTTTTCTAGCGTAGGGAGCAAATTAGCTAATGTAATAAAAACTAATAACATTTATAATCTTGAACATAATCAAACAAGAAATAGTATAAATATAAATAAAAGCAGGTATCAAAATGTGAATAGATCTATGTTTCTAGCCCCAGTTAACCCTGAAGAAATACAAGATATAATTGCAAATCTTAAGAATAATGCATCACCTGGTCATGATGGAATTGGAATCAAGGCGATAAAAGAAGCAAAAATGTATTCAGCAACACCTTTAGCGCAATTATGTAACATTTGTTTTGAAACCGGAGTTTTCCCCGACTGTTTAAAAATAGCAATAATTACCCCATTATTTAAAGGAAATGACCAAACAAAGGCTGAAAATTACAGACCTATTTCAAAATGGCCCCACTTTTCAAAAATGATAGAAAAATGTATGAAAATTCGATTAGTTAACCTTTTAGACAAATATAATTTACTATCTCCTAATCAATACGGTTTTAGAGCAAAAAAAGCACAGATGATGCAATTTATCAACTAACCAGTTACATTTACAACAGTTTAGATAATAATAAGAAGGTGTTAGCTGTATTTCTAGACTTGGCCAAGGCCTTCGATACTGTCGATCATAACATGTTAGTAAATAAGCTTCAGAATTTAGGTGTTCGTGGCTTACCACTTAAACTATTTCAAAATTATCTTACCGACAGAAAACAGATGGTTAAAATTGGGAACACTATGAGTTCACTTCAGAAAATAGATTATGGTGTTCCACAAGGAACGGTTCTAGGGCCAGTATTATTCAACATATATATAAATGATTTATGTGATATTGAAATTAATGGTAAAATTCTGACTTATGCTGATGACACAGTACTAATATTCACAGACGTAAATTGGAAACTTTTATATGAAAATGCTAATTTGATGCTAAAATCTGTTTATCAATGGCTAAATGCTAATCTACTAACATTAAATAAATCAAAAACCATATATTTGCCTTTTACAATTGATTCAAAAACTCAACCCGACAATTTAATGTCTTTGAAATTACACACTTTTAACTGTACGAACCATTATGATTGTGAATGCTATGAAATACAAAGAAAGGATAATGCCAAATATTTAGGAATTTTAATTGATAAACATTTGTGATGGAATATTCAAATAGTGACCACAGTTGATAATATAAGAAACATTTTGTTTGTATTTTATAGATTAAGAAAATGCATGAATAGAGATTTGACTATGACTATATATAAAGCATTGGGACAATCTGTTATACAGTATGGTATAATTGGGTGGGGAGCAGCAAATGAAACAAATATTCAACCTTTAGAAATTATGCAGAAAGTTTTACTGAAAGTCGTTCTTCATAAAAATATACAACATTCTTCCGATTTAACCTTTCAAATAGCCCAAGTTCTTGATATCAGGCAACTATACATAAAATTTATTCTAAATCATTTATTTAAATACTTCAATTTATTCAAAAATTTAAATTCTGATAATCGTTTTCCGCATCAAAAAACAAGAAGTACTTATATCGATACTAAACACATTCTAAATATACCATATAAAAACAAATTAATTGGACAGTAGCATATAGATTACTTAGGTTCAAAAATATACAATCTAATTCCTATTGGATTAAGAAAAATTATAAATAATAACTTGTTCAAATTCAAAATTTCAAATTGGATATTTAAATCAGGTCGAGAATATTGTTCTAACTTAATCAAACTTTAAAAAAATGATACTAAAATAAGATGTATGATTCTATGTGTATTGATAACCGATTTCGTATTTAAGCTAACTATTTACATCTAACATTTCTTTCTGACTGAACTGATTTATCTCTTTGACTTTTCTTTGCTATGCCTGCACACAAGGAACTTTCCTTAAGCGGGTTTCACACATTTAATAATTTAATTTATAGTGCTTAAATGAAATGTAATTTATTGCTTGTTATATGTTTTCTTTATTGATTATTGTTCAGTTAATATGTGTATATATGTGTGAATAAAAAGTATTGAAATTGAATTGAAAATTGAATTGAATTGATGAGGAACTTTCAAAAAGTTCAGTTCATGTCAAATAAATCAATCTTTTGAAAAGTTCAAAGTTCGTTTTCGAGGCTTTGCTGTAAAAGTTCAAGTTCAAATTCGAAAAAACATGAGTTCGTTGAAAAACTGACCTTGAAAATTATATGGCAATACTTTGAAAGCGCGTCACTTCCAGGAGCTAGAACAATACAACCAGTGCGCACAGCTTACGTATACACCTACAGGTCACAACAGGTCAACCTTGACCTCACGTGACTGCCGGCTCGCCTGGTGACAAGTGATCACATGATACAATGCCGAACAGGGAATATCATACATTCGGGATAGACCGTAAAATAGTCGATCTCAGCACTCGGAATCTGGACGGGGAAGTACGGATAGTGCGATCGTGTTGAATAGGATCATGAGTGATCTAGAATTATGAACTTTCAAATGAACGTTTTATTCCGTTAAAGATCACCGAAAAATCGAACATGAAGAAATGTTCAAGATCGTCGACTGTAAATGTAACGCGTTTGTTGAAAAGTTCAGGAGATACGAACGCGTTCATTTTAAAAGTTCATTTCCCAACACTGTGAACATATATAGGATGTTTTGTATCGAACCTGTGAGCCGTGTGGAAGAGAGGGCAAGCCGGCATGTTGTACATGTACGCCAGGATCTCACAGCTCTTGGACAGGTACTTCAATGCAGCCACGCACAGCTCCAGGGACTGACTGCCCGGAGCATCCACGGTTCCTCCCGGCTCTTCCGGATCACCTGGAACCATCAGTCATCCAATATAGGGACTCCAAGTCAAATGTGGTTTGCTTTTCTATCACATCTACATATCGATTCGGATTCCAATTTCAAATTCTAAAATAACTAGTCAAACGCGAAATATGCGTTGTAAGATGAGCAAAATATCTGAATAAGCTATAAAAGTCCTTGAAGGAGTTCTACCCTTGCTAATTTATCGACTCTGGTATTCTACACACCTTGATATCTGAATAAGCTATAAAAGTCGTTAAAGTAGTTCTACTCTTACCACTTCATTGACTCTGGTATTCTACACACCTTGACGCATATAAAAAATACTTCATTGTTGGTCAGCTGTTGAATCTAGAAAGCAGTGAATCTCGACAACTTGATTCTGTCACAATTTTTATGATATATTTGATGAATATTATCAGTTCTTTTCTTTTCTTCAAAACGGCTGGTTGGAATTGCATACAAAATAGTGATAATGTGTAAAATCCATGTAGGCCCTATACACATTTAGAGAGAATTTTATCCCATTTGGAGAGATTTTATTTTTCAACATTTTCCGCCCAGCCAAATCTTATGGGGTTTTTTAGAAACTTTGAGATGATTTTTCTCAAAATCAATTCATTCCAAAGACTATACAGTTCTAAGTTGGATGAGTTTGCATGAACAAAAAAAGTTTCATGTTGATCAGTCAAACCCTGCGACCTGTGGAGTGCTTACAAACAAAAAAAAAACACACAGACAAAGCCCTATAAGAGTGGGATGGAGACTTCGCTATACGCTCTTCAATTACACTTTACATACACAAAACTTCAACAGGTCCATATGAGCTATTTGGGAAAAGAGATGACCTATCCATCTGGTTTGGACAAATGAATTTGATCCCCTTAAGGCCATATTACTCGGGGAATTAATAGCCCGAATGGGTTGATTGCAATTGATGCGCGCAAGCGCAGATGACTCACCTCCATTCGGCTCTTTGAATAGAGTTCAATTGACGCAATTGGAAATAGTTCTATATTCTCAGGTTGCATTCACCGGATACTAGTCAAACGCGAAATATGCGTTGTAAGATGAGCGAGATATCTGAATAAGGTATAAAAGTCCTTGAAGGAGTTCTACCCTTGCTACTTTATCGACTCTGGTATTCTACACACCTTGATATCTGAATAAGCTATTAAAGTCGTTGAAGTAGTTCTACTCTTGCCACTTCATTGACTCTGGTATTCTACACACCTTGACGCATATAAAAAATACTTCATTGTTGGTCAACTCTTGAATCTAGAAAGCAGTGAATCTTGACAACTTAATTCTGTCACAATTTTTATGATATTATATTTTATGAATATTATCAGTCATTTTATTTTTTTCTTTAAAACGACTGATCAGAATTGCTTAAAAAATCGTAATAATGTGTAGAATCCATGTATACACATTTAGAGAAAATTTCATCCCATTTGGAGAGATTTTATTTTTCAACATTTTCCGCCCAGCCAAATCTTATGGGGTTTTTAGAAACTTTGAGATGATGATTCTCAAAATCGGTCCAACCGATTCATCCCAAAAACTATACAGTTCTAAGTTGGATGAGTTTGCGTGTACAAAAAAAGTTTCATGTTGATCAGTCAACCCTTGCGACCTGTGGAGTGCTTACAAACAAAAAAAAAAAAAAAAGCACACAGACAAAGCACTATAAGAGTGGGATGGAGACTTCGCTACGCTCATCAATGAGCCCACGTGATCCAATTCATCCAATAGGAAACCAAATAGCGAACAGCTGATCTCAATGTCAAAACATTGACGTTTGTCAAATTACATCAACAGTCAACATTGTCATTAGTGACGTTTGAAGTTGAAAATTCCTTTCATTTTGCAGTTTGTGATCGAAATTATTCATGATAATGAAATATAGAAATTAATTCTGGACAATTTTGTTCAAACAATTCAAACAATTCTCAACTTTTTGTAAATTGTGACAAGTAGGCCGTGCCTCAAGAAGGCTGTGAACCATTCAACCAGCCCGGCCATTTGGTTGTGTGTAATAGGTCATTCGGCTGTTTGGAGTGACCTTGAGGAACCGAATGATTTCATTCAATTGCAACCATTCCCCGTGTAATACAGGCTTTACAAACAAACAGGAAAACCAAAGAAAAAAGACAAAGGAGTCAACTGAGAATTCCTCCACTGACCGGTGCCCTGCACATGCCTGAGCAGGCACAGGATGCAGTCTACAGCTGCGTTGGAGAAGACCAGCGGCTTGTCTGTGGCCAGGAAGAACTGGAACACGTCGAGCAGCGCCTGAAGATGGCCGCCGCCCGCCTGATTGGACGGCAGCTTCACGACGCGCAGGGCTCCAAACAGGGGTCTCCAACCCGACCGGATGTCTGACCGATTCGCCTCCACAAACTCACAGATGCAGCCGACAATCTGTCGGGACAAACGAGCACTGTTACACGATCCAAGCAGACATCATCACACGGCATTCACGTTCAGTCTTGGTAGTCCACTCTCAAACACGCCATCAACACGGTCAACATGTTGACTGAATGGCCCGTATTTCTGATCTTGCCCATACACAGTGGCAACATGTTGATGGCTGCCCTCAACAAATTGCCGAGAATTGAACATGCTCTATTACCTCATCAACATGTTGACAGGTAATGTTGATTGTATATGCCGTGTTTTATGTGAACCGTAGCACTTTGCAGAAAACAACTAGAATAACATGGCCCTTACTGCGACTGTCACTTGAAGTAACATCTCAGGCCTGACTAGCTCCAAGAGACTGGCACTGTGATTGGTTAATGTTCCCTAGGAGAGCTGAATACCATGACAACACGAGATTAGGACAGTCACGGTCTCTCAGATCGTGGAAATGTGACCTACTTTCAGCCAATCTCGAGAGCGGAGCTGGGATTTTGAGCTGACAACAAAGGGAAATACACAAATACTAGACATGTTGCCATGGTAGGTAGCTCTACTAGTAGACATTAAACAATCAAAGTCCTCTGTGCATTGAAGCTGGCCGAGGATATTTTCTCAAGTGGTATAGTTGCGAGAAGCTGCAAATTCTGGATCAACACCAACGGAAATGTCAACGAGAATTTCACATTCTCTCCAGCCCGTGACCTCTACACGGGAGTTTGACCTCTCCCCCTCTCCTCTCCAGCCAGGTCGCAACTAGCAGGGGTAGTTGGGACTCGTCGTGGGAACGAGACGTGGTTTAGCGAGGGCTTCTGAGTTAGTTGAGTTCAAGTGTTCGTGACCTCTACACGGGAGTTTGACCTCTCCCCCTCTCCTCTCCAGCCGAGTAGCAACTAGCAGGGGTAGTTGGGACTCGTCGTGGTAACGAGACGTGGTTTAGCGAGGGCTTCTGAGTTAGTTGAGTTTGAGTGCCCGTGACCTCTACACGGGAGTTTGACCTCTCCCCCTCTCCTCTCCAGCCAAGTAGCAACTAGCAGGGGTAGTTGGGACTCGTCGTGGTAACGAGACGTGGTTTAGCGAGGGCTTCTGAGTTAGTTGAGTTTGAGTGCCCGTGACCTCTACACGGGAGTTTGACCTCTCCCCCTCTCCTCTCCAGCCGAGTAGCAACTAGCAGGGGTAGTTGGGACTCGTCATGGTAACGAGACGTGGTTTAGCGAGGGCTTCTGAGTTAGTTGAGTTCAAGTGCCCGTGACCTCTACACGGGAGTTTGACCTCTCCCCCTCTCCTCTCCAGCCGAGTAGCAACTAGCAGGGGTAGTTGGGACTCGTCATGGTAACGAGACGTGGTTTAGCGAGGGCTTCTGAGTTAGTTGAGTTCAAGTGCCCGTGACCTCTACACGGGAGTTTGACCTCTCCCCCTCTCCTCTCCAGCCGAGTAGCAACTAGCAGGGGTAGTTGGGACTCGTCGTGGTAACGAGACGTGGTTTAGCGAGGGCTTCTGAGTTAGTTGAGTTCGAGTGCCCGTGACCTCTACACGGGAGTTTGACCTTTCCCCCTCTCCTCTCCAGCCGAGTAGCAACTAGCAGGGGTAGTTGGGACTCGTCGTGGTAACGAGACGTGGTTTAGCGAGGGCTTCTGAGTTAGTTGAGTTCGAGTGCCCGTGACCTCTACACGGGAGTTTGACCTCTCCCCCTCTCCTCTCCAGCCGAGTAGCAACTAGCAGGGGTAGTTGGGACTCGTCGTGGTAACGAGACGTGGTTTAGCGAGGGCTTCTGAGTTAGTTGAGTTCAAGTGCCCGTGACCTCTACACGGGAGTTTGACCTCTCCCCCTCTCCTCTCCAGCCGAGTAGCAACTAGCAGGGGTAGTTGGGACTCGTCGTGGTAACGAGACGTGGTTTAGCGAGGGCTTCTGAGTTAGTTGAGTTCGAGTGCCCGTGACCTCTACACGGGAGTTTGACCTCTCCCCCTCTCCTCTCCAGCCAGGTCGCAACTAGCAGGGGTAGTTGGGACTCGTCGTGGTAACGAGACGTGGTTTAGCGAGGGCTTCTGAGTTAGTTGAGTTCGAGTGCCCGTGACCTCTACACGGGAGTTTGACCTCTCCCCCTCTCCTCTCCAGCCAAGTAGCAACTAGCAGGGGTAGTTGGGACTCGTCGTGGTAACGAGACGTGGTTTAGCGAGGGCTTCTGAGTTAGTTGAGTTCAAGTGTTCGTGTCTAGTTATTTTCGATCAGTGAAAATCTGTGGAATTTTCCAAGTTTTTTCCTCAGATTTATATATTTTTTGTTTATATTCATCATTTTGTGTGGAAACTACGTGGCACCTTATCGGTTCAGCGTTTGATTCAATCAGGTATCTTAATTATAATACAGTATTATTGTATTGCGCCCGGGCCCGTTTCGCCAAGTACCCTGCCTGCACAAATGGAGGTCAATTCAAGGAAATGTCAGGTTTTCTGCGATAACCTTAAGAAGTATACGATATCAAACTATCAATAAAAACACAAATGTTCGTAACACCTACGATAAACCCTTGTTGATTTGAGCTCGGACCATTAACAACTGCGGACTTCTGACTCTTGAGCTCAATGTTTGTAATAGAGGGAGAAGGAGAAGGCACTAGCTGTACTGACAACCAACTCTGGAAATACCACTTATTTCAAGGAAAGAGATAACGATGCTCTCCGACTTGACCTTTGGTTCCTTCGCTTGATTCCATATTCGTACAAACAGCTCACTGTCTGAGAAATTGTGCATATCTTAATGAAATTACTGACAGTTGTGAAAATCAACTGACCTGAACACCAACTGACTTGAAAATCAACTGACATAAGAACTAGGGATGTCAGCGGGTAGGAGTTCTCCTACCCGGGTACCTGCCTTTATTACCCAATTCCTACCTGGGTTTTCCCCACAAAAAAAATATTCTTTATGCCCAAAGTCACCTATCTATATTCATAGAAAGACGTGTCATTTTCTTTGATCCAATCATCACTCTATGGAGCAACAGGACCTCTTGCCTCAAGGCTTGGAAGCACACCGACGAGAACGATGCAGTCGCACTGGCCAGTAACAGCTGACAACGCGTGGGAGATGGGGTGGGCCGTGGGGGGGCATGAGCACATTTCTTGTATGGCGATGGAAAGTCGAAAAGTAGTTCCGAAATCAAAGTATTTTAAAAAGGCAATGATGATTGCTTTTCATTGTTTGAAGTCAAATGTCATTTTAATAATATTCCCTTTCTAACAATGACAGAAAAACAAACAAATGTTGAAAGCAAATTTAAAGTAATGCCGCTCTTCCAGTCAAATGACATCTCAGATATTTCTAGTCATCTGGACACTTGGTCCACTTGGTTGCTATACGCATGGTGTCACGTGTGTGTGTGTCTTACAGAGCTCATTTGACAACTGACTACCGGTATCAAGGTCTTATGACATGCTGCGGCAATGATGAAACAAGTGGTCGAGTGGTTAACACACTGAACCGTCATTCAGGACACCGGGGTTTGATTCCCGCCATGGCCGACCTTCCTCACAGGGTTTTTTCATGGTTACCTCTGTCGTTCAGGTCATACTGGGATGGTTCCTTAGAGTCCACGGGAGTCGATTAAGCGAAATATCAGTTTCTTGGTAATAACTTTTAAACGGTATGAGATATCAAAATTTTAATACCAGAGAAACACAGATAAATAATAGCTTCAAGATAATATAAGTTATGACTATTCAAGTAATTTCATGACCGTCAAGCGTCGACAGCTGAAAAAAGTGTTTTTTTGGCTTTCGACGCTTCACAGTTATGCAACGTGACTTGAATAGTCATAACTTATATCATCTTCAAGCTATTATAATTAACTGTGCTTCTCGCGTCCTAGAATTTTTATATCTCGTACCGTTCAAAAGTTATCACCAAGAAACTGATATTTCGATAAATCGACTCCCGTGGACTCTTCACAGGCCATGACCGACTCCTTCCCACATCCAAAACCACCTAATAAAATATCCTCTCATCACATCATTCCATCGTCTCATATATCATCCACTGACGCCAATAGATCGTAGTCATCAGTACAGTGCGTCATTATACCCAATATAAATTTTAAAAAGTGATGGGCGGGTGGGGGGGGGGGCGGGGGGGGGGGGGGGGGGCGGGGGGGGCCTGGCGGAGAGTCGTGCGCGCTCACACTTTCAGACCGGACCATTACCATCATACACAGGAAAATCAAGACCCGGGTTTCATGAGGAACTGGGCCCACCCGTACCTGCCGACATGGCTAATGAAAACCAACTGACCCAAACTTGTACTTCTTGTATTTCTTGTTCAGTTGGAGTAGGAGATTTGACTCCTCCCCTCAGAGCTTTATTTCGACCACCTCACCTCGACCGTCGGTAGAGCCTAGAACGTTTGATCAACATCTTGCATCAGGGTTGCGATGTCTTGTGACAGCAAGACCGTGGATATATAACGCCTCACCAAGATAACGGTACGTTACTCCTGCAGCCGATAGCGACATATGCTCGTTCCAATCTCGGCGCCCATATTAGACATTTACGAATAGAGTCTGAGCAAGGCATTCTACGTTATCACTAATATATGTTGAATATGGTGGAAACTCTCCCGGTCTGCCAAGCAGTGTGAAGCTACTGCCGAGACACGAGCGTTAAGTGACGTATCTGGGTGATATCTGTATGTTTACGCCAACTGTATGTATTTATGTATTCTTCTGTATTTTGTTGTATTTTTCGTGTATTTAATTTTGTTTCTGAAATTTATGTCAATTATATTTCAAACTGGTTAAATGTGAGAACGGCCCTGCCAAACTCTGCCATCTTATGAAATCAGATGATTTTATCATCTGATCTATATATGATCTTGTATCTGATCATATGAGCTTATCAGATGAAAGCAGAAATCTTGTGAAAATAACAATTTTTTTTTTCTTTTTATCAGATTCAAATAACACACACATACAAGATCAATCAATACGCTCTTCCACAAAGCCAAAAAGGCTTATCTGTGGGATGATGAATGAAATTATTAGCTTGGACAAAGAAAAAATAAGTGAAAACTTTTCAATAGTTAAGGAATACAAAATCGAATATATGTATATCCTATATATATGTAGAAATGAAATTGAAAAATTATTATATCATTATACATCAAGAATACAAATCATATCCACACAGCTAAAGACATAAAAAGTTGATGCACAAGATTAATTCAATAAATAATAAGTGTGTCCCACTGCACAATTGGATCAATCATTTTCAGAATTAGTATAATTAATTAACCATTTCCTAATTTCTGTTTTAACATGTTGATATTTTTCTAACTTTCTCAGACCGAGAGGTATTTCGTTGAATAATATAGGTGTCGCATACGCTAAACGCCGTTTCCCTTGTTTGTTATTATAGGCAGGAATTTTGTATAACTCTAACGTTCCGAGTCTTGTGTTACGATTACATTCGTTGGGTATTTTACATGAGTTATTGTAGTAGTACATGAGTACGAACCGGTAATTAAATAATTTTTTAATTGGCAGAATATTCAAAATTTGATATAAACTCTCGCTATCCGGATAAGGAATTGCTATTGAATGATGAGGTATTATATTTGCAATAATCCTATTTTGAATAGATGTCAAGTTTTGAAGATGAGAGGTGGATGCATTGCCCCAAGCCAGAATACCATAATTAACCACTGATTCAGCCAAAGCAAAATATACTGTTCTAAGAAGGGAGATGGGGAGAATATGTTTGAGTATATATATATTATGAGCACAAGATCTTAATTTATTACAAATAATATCGATATGGGGTCTCAAAGAAAAAGAACTATCAATTGTAAGTCCGAGATAGGTAGACGTGTTCATTTACTACATCAAGTTCTGTTTGACAGCCTGAGCATACATCTGCTCTACTCATACTATGGAGGCAATCATAGTCATGAAATATGATTTCAAAAAAGGTATTTCTCTGTTTGTTCAATGAAGTGCAGAAATGTATTATTTTAGTTTTACTTGAATTTATCACCAAATCTAAATCATGAGTAACTTTGAGAATATTTGTAAAATTGGTTTGTAAATTATGGGCAGCTGTAGTTAGGTCTCTATGGGCACTGATCATGAGGGTATCATCTGCATATAAATAGATTTGGTTATTTATAACATGATCGGATAAAACATTAGTGTATAACAAGTACAATATAGGTCCCAGAATAGAACCTTGGGGAACCCCAGTAACAATGTTTTTATAGAAACTGACAATGTTTCCTACTTTAACTACCATTTGACGATTTTCTAAATAATTTTTGAACCAAGAAAGCAAATATCCTCTTATCCCTACGTGTTCCAAAGTTGAAGCTAATTTTGTGTGATTCAGAGTGTCGAATGCTTTGGAAAAATCGATAAAAAATGCTATTACATGAAGATTGGAATTAAGCCTAGAATTAACATAATCAGAGAATAATGAAAGTAAATCAACCGTACTCTTCCCTTTCTGAAAACCAAATTGTAAAGGATTAATAATATTGTAGTCTTTTAGATATTGAGTTAGAATAAGAGCAATCCACCGTTCCATTATCTTCTCAATAGTAGGCAATAACGCAATTGGTCTGTAGTTGGATAATAAGAGATGATCACCTTTTTTATAAGTGGGTCTGATTATAGAAACTTTCAATTCATCTGGTACAATTCCCTCTTTGATTGATAGATTTATAAGCTTTGATATTAGAGGACTTATAGCCGTCGAAATTGATTTCAAGTCTTTAATGCGTATTCCGTCAATTCCCAGCTGTTTATTCACATCCATTGAATCTATTAAGTGTTCAACAAAACTTGAGCTAAGAGGCGGAATGAGCATGGATTGAATAGCAGGTTTATTGATACGACTGTTTGCTGTCACAATATCACATTCATGTTTTAAAGTGACTATATCATTAGTAAAGGAGTCAGCAAAGTTATTTGCTATAATCTCGTCACTGTATTTCCCACCTAGATATTTGCTGATAACCTGGTCGACAGATGCTTTTTTATTTTTTCCAATTATTTCGTTAATTGTCTGCCAAGTGTCTTTGATACTATTCTTTGAATAATAATAATAATAATAATAATAATAATAATAATAATAATCATAATAATAATAATAATAATAATAATAATAATATGTATGTACGGGCCAAGTTGCATCGAGGGTTGCGTTGGTTTGCCGGTTGGAGATGGTGACTCCACTCATTCAAGAACACGTTCCATTTCCCGAGTACTTTTCTGAGAACCAAAGATCGCTGCTCTATCTGGTGTTGATTTGTAGAAACGATTGATAGACTAACAAACTTGATGACAGCTGTTATCAGCTGGGCCGACGTGAACGTAAAGTTAGTTCCTTTTATCACTACTACCTACGCACGATCGATAGTTCTTAAAAAGTGGCCCGTGAATTGGAACACATTTTTAAAAACTTTCAACATGGGAGGGATAGACCGGCGCGAAATGACCTGAGCCGTTGACGCGCCGTTAAATATCAATAATAATAATAATAGGAAGGAATAGGAAGTGAAGCATGCTGGTAGGTATGTAGAGGTCAGAGGTCAGCGGAGGTCACCTGGTCTTGCACGTCGGCGTCACACAGCTCGAGGCACAGCAGGTTCTCGAACGGCTTGAAGAGCGCCTCGTTGAAGTGGAAGTGCGGCAGCTCGGCCTGCTCGTTCAAGAGGGCGGTGACGACGTCGTGTATGCAGGCCACCGCCTTCTTGGAGACGGCCCGGTCTTTGTGGCATGCCGCCTCCATGAGGTGCGGCCCAGCCACCCCCCACGTGCGCATCAGGTGTACCAGGGGACGGCCTGCCTGCACGCACTTGAGCATGACGTCCCCCACGCGGTGCAGCAGCCACCCCTCGCCCCCTGCAACAACAACAACAACAACATCTTCATACAACCAGGTTTAGAAGAGGTCAAGTTGAAGCCGTACTTTGTTTACTCTCAATATCACAACATCAGTTTCTACTCATAATGGACTTTTAAAAACTGAAATACTTCTATCTGCAGAGGCAGATTATGGATACAGAAAGCGCAGTCCCAGTATCAAAGTTAATTGGTTGTCAAAAGATGAAATGGGGTGGTATGATCGCCCTTGTGGTGCCCCGTCCAAACAATCCCACCTTTCATCCATTGCCTTTATCGGAGAACAATGATTTTGTATCCAGTTTCAATCTTGAAGAATAAATATTTTAAAGTATCACACGGTAAATGGTTGCAATTCAAGGTCACTCCAGACAGCTGATTGACCTGTCACACAAACATGTGGCTTTGCTAGTTGAATGATTCACAGCCCTCTCAGGTACAACCTTCTTGTCAACAGTCTACGAGAACATCAGTTGAGCTCACGCCAATATTCCAAGCGTCACTTCAAAAGCAGGAAGCTATTATAGGCCATCTTGTATTACTGCTGGGAATAAATAATACTGGGAGTAAGTGATAGACAGTTGAAGACTTAAATATTCATATTTCACGCTAGCCGAGAGAACGTTTGACAGTCATCGGCATTGCAATCAGCTGTTTACACTCGACATGGCAGTTCCCTATTGGCTAATCAGACGTGACTCTATTGGCGCATGCAATACAGGCTCAAGCGTGTGTACCTGCCAGGCACGCGGGACTGGGGGGCGGCGTCCTCCTCCACCACCTCCTCTTGCCCCTGCCCCCCGTCTCGCCCCGGAACAGCTGTTTACACTCGACATGGCAGTTCCCTATTGGCTAATCAGATCACGTGACTCTATTGGCGCATGCAATACAGGCTCAAGCGTGTGTACCTGCCAGGCACGCGGGACTGGGGGGCGGCGTCCTCCTCCACCACCTCCTCTTGCCCTTGCCCCCCGTCTCGCCCCGGAACAGCTGTTTACACTCAACATGGCGGTTCCCTATTGGCTAATCAGATCACGTGACTCTATTGGCGCATGCAATACAGGCTCAAGCGTGTGTACCTGCCAGGCACGCGGGACTGGGGGGCGGCGTCCTCCTCCACCACCTCCTCTTGCCCCTGCCCCCCGTCTCGCCCCGGAACAGCTGTTTACACTCAACATGGCGGTTCCCTATTGGCTAATCAGATCACGTGACTCTATTGGCGCATGCAATACAGGCTCAAGCGTGTGTACCTGCCAGGCACGCGGGACTGGGGGGCGGCGTCCTCCTCCACCACCTCCTCTTGCCCCTGCCCCCCGTCTCGTCCCGGAACAGCTGCTGGTGGGAGCTGGCGCACAGGGCGCGCAGGAAGCCGGTCAAGGCCGAGAGGTTCAGCTTGAGCGCGGCGTCGTCAAACAGCCGGTCCACCAGCTGACCGAGCGCGCAGGCCACCCGAGCAGCGTCCGCCTGGCTCAGGATCCCGTGTGACGCCATGTCCGCGTTACTCGCTCGGATCAGATCGCGCACGCTGCTGGCCGTTGCCGCGGGAACGCTGGCCGCAGACAGGAAGCTGTACACGTCCACGCTGGAACACCAGGCAAGAGACAGTGAGACCAGCGTGCTGGGACACAAGGCAAGGAGAGAGAGACGCGCAGTGTTGGGGAAGTTCTCTAATAAAAGGATCTTTTAAAAAGTTCAAAGTTCGTCTTTGTGGCTTTGCCGTAAAAGTTCAAGTTCAAATTAAATAAAACATAAGTCTGTTCAAAAATTCACCTTGAAAATTTCATGGAAAAAAGGGTTCAAAAAATATATATGGCTCGCCTGGTGACATGATGAAGTCCCGAACAGGGAATATTATACATTTGGGATAGACCGTAGTTTATAGTCAATCTCATTCGGAATTTGGACAGAGAAGTACGGATAGTGCGATCGTGTCAAATAGGATGACGACTGATCTAAAATTATAAACTTTCAAATGAACGTTTTATTCCGTTTAAGATCACCAAAAAATCGAACGTGTAGAAAGTTCAAGATCGTCAACTGTAAATGTAACGCGTTCATTGAAAAGTTCAGAAAATACGAACGCATTCAATTTAAAAGTTCATTACCCAAAACTGGGGATGCGAGACAGTGAGACCAGCGTGCTGGGACACATGGTGCAGAGAGAGAGAGACAAGTGTGATAGAATAGAGCATCAGGAAAGAAGTTAATACCCAAAGATGCATTGAGGGTTGCGTTGGTTCGCAGCAACATGCATTGAGGGTTGCGTTGGTTTGCAACAACATGCATTGAGGGTTGCGTTGGTTTGCAGCAACATGCATTGAGGGTTGCGTTAGTTTCAGGTTGGAGATGGTGTCCTCACCTATCCCTTCCATGTTGAAAACGTTTCAATTCATGAGCCACATTTCAAGAATCATCGATCGTGCGTAGATAAGTAGAGATGAAAGGAATTAAGATTACGTTCACGTCAATTCAGCTAATAACAGCTGTCATCAAGTTTGTCAGCCTGTCAGCCGTTTCTACAAACAATACTAGATAGAGCAGCGATATTTGGTTCTCATAAAAGTACTCAGGAAATGGAACGTGTTTTCAAATTAGTGAAGTCAACATCTCCAACCGGCAAACCAACGCAACCCTCAATGCATCTTGCAGGGGCGGTTCTACAGGGCGGGCCAGGCGGGCCCGGGCCCCCCTGACTTTTTACTCCATTCATCTTAAATATCGCGAGGGTTACGTTTTCAAATTTCCAATATCGTTAAATGCATAGGTTTACAGAATGTTGTCAGGGAGAGTTAAGTCTGGCGTCAGAGCTTATGTTACCCCGACTCTACTGACTTCTTTGGGGTCCGAAGCTCTCGACGGGATCGTAGCCGGAAGGGTCTATTACCTGCGCCGGGAGGAACAATAGAAGTTGAAGGACAATTAGAGAGATGAACTAAAATCGCCGTCGAAGAAGTAGGATCATTATATTCTGAAGACTTGCATTGGAAATGAAAATCTAAGCAATTTATTTTTTTATTTGAAAAAATTCCCCCACATGCGGCCGAGATACGTCGATATGTTTGTGAGAGTGATTTTCATTCATCTGCTTGAATTCAACGTATCTCGGCCGAATATGAGTGAATTGTTTCCAATAAAAAAGTATATTGATTGGATTTTAGTGGCTATAAATAATTGGGATGCCAAGCAATTATTCAAGAACTATAGCATAAACTCTACTAAAGAATATATAAGCTTATCCGAAGTAAACATTCACAATAGGCCTACTTGACTGTAAAATGATATAAAAGTTAAAAATAGAAATTCTCAGAATGAGACAATTTAGACTCTGAGACATTGTTGCAGGTAGTGTGACAGACAGGTTTTGATTTATGTCAACGTCAGAATGTCTGAGATACAAGAATACGCGTGTTGGAGAAAACCAACTTTGCCTGTTCCATTGCATTTTAGCACCAAAATCATCAGTCAGTCTGTAAGCGTCTATAGAACAGTTCACTTGTCTATTGGAGTATCTTGTTATTATAGACTTTAACTGTCTGTGTATTATGTATAGAAATGTATGTTTCGAAGTGTTTTTACGGCTTTTTGCGTCAATGAAGAAGCGCGTATTCAATTCAAATTCATGCTGTAAAAGTCTGTGAGTAGTGAAACACATCATTTGTACATCACACAGTTTGGCCCTACAATATTCTATTTCAGCGGCGTGCGGTGATTATTTTGCTGGGTATGCTACTCTTAAGAAGAACGATTAGCACATACACGGTAGTATGTGCGAAGCCGGTGACCCGCGGGGGGTTTGGGGGGCAAGGTCCCCCTTTTTAGCCCCGCAGGGAATTTTTTTCAAACCATAGTTTTAGGTGTATTTTGTTGACCTTTGATGGAACGTATGAATGGATTCAGATGGAAAAACAAAGGGAAAAAAAATGCATTTTTTATGGTAGACTTTTGCTCAGAGTATTTTAATTTTTTTAAATGCAATATCACTGACAACAGACCGATTTGCCCTGGAAGTAGGTAAAACAAAGTACATATTTCTCCACTTTTCCTGAAATAATCGACATTCATTATTGCATGGTTGCTTTGCGCTTTGACATAATGTTAATTTCGCTACGAAACACATCTTTATTTAATTGCCGTCACAACACATGATAAAATTAAGAGTGACCAAGGGACTCACTCACTCACTCACTGTGAATGTGATTTTGTGCTTCTATTTCCAATCTCACCGGTAGCGTATAGTGGTAGGCCTAGCAACTAGCCTTTTGCGCGTGTTCGGTCTTGCATGTGTTACTGTTTTTGATACACTGTTTTGTTTTGATTTACACGTCATAACGTTGATTATTATTTTCATCAATGTAGTAGTGGCTAGCTAGAGATTAGCCACAGTAACTGGGGTCACCTCTATGTGGTCGGCGGTTACTTCCATACTAATAGGAGAATTGAAAAACACTGAATTTAATGATGATTAATTTATTACAATCTATTCAGTGTTCAATATGAACTTAGCTCACTTGTTCATAAATCACCAAACTTCATACGTTCACATTTATGATTACTCTCATTTATAACCTACAAATACAATACCTAAACACTTGCTCAAGTTAACACGTGACTAGGCCTGGCCTAAGACTGCTGTACGTGATGTGTCCTAGAGAAAAATCCACGGCATGCGATCATTTCATCGCATACCAAGCCTACCTTTTCGCGATGTCTCCCCCGCTTGATGAGTCTAGGCTAGAAGGGTAAATCTGCGCGTGTAATCCACTCCTTCGCTACCCTGGCGATGCGATGTTTTCACGGCATACCCAACACGAGTTACTCTTATTCTTGCGCTTGCAGTTAGCAAAACTATACTCTTAACCGAAAATATTGACCCGCAATTTCGAAAACAATTCACTAGATAATCTCAAAGAACACAATTCGATTAGATGTGTAATGTGTAATTATGATTGGGTATGCGCCGCATACCCCGCATACCTGGAATGCACGGCCCTGTTCTATTTGGATTCTGTAAACATGAAAAATTGTACGCTGCCTCCCATTCCTTCCCACAATAAAGAGAGTGAATATATATAATAATTGAAAACATAGATGAGCCCTCCTAACTTTTTTGGCCTAGAACCGCCCCTGGCATCTTGTTGGATGAGCGAAGCGAAGACTCAATTTCGCCATACCTGAAAAAAGTGCCTTTTTTTTTTTTTTTTTTTTTCGCGCTCCGCAGGTCAAACGAAAATTCAAAATCAGTTGAAACTTGGCACACACAAGTGTCATTATCTAATTTGATACTGTATAGTTTTGAGGCGCAATCGGTAGAAACCACTTCTGAGAAAACTCATTTTAAAGTTTTCAAAAATCCCATTACAAAAACCCGGAGGAAAATATTCGTGAGATAATTTTCATCCAAGACATTTCAAATTCTCAGAGAATTTTAATATAATGATGATACACATTATTCCGAATTTTCACTCAAATCGGATGAGTCGTTTTGATGTAAAAAAATATATAATGTGATTTTTTTTAAAACACTCAAAGCTATTAAGATACCAATTAAATTCGAGCCACAGGTGTCACCACTTGATTGTAAACGATTAAAACAAAGCCTTCCTCATTATCATAGAAATCAATAATGAAAAATAAGATGGCAGTGATGTGATGGTTTGGATCTCAAGGTGTATATATATATAATAACCAATCCAAAGATGAGTTGATATGTTCCAGCTCATCCATCAACGCGGCAACACATAACGCGTTTGCCTGGTAGATAACCAACGAGCCAACCGCTGCGCAAGTTGAACGATCAGCACACCCAACTAATCACTCCTACACGGGTGTGACCTCTTGAACCCATCTACAAGAAGGGCAATGATGAAGATCAGTGCTCTAGCCATCGACCATTTCCTTGCTGTCTTCCTTCTCAAACACTGTTGAGAGGACGACGTATCTGAATCTGCTGTCTGAAAGTCAAGTGGATTTCATTTCAATGTTACGAATGCCCTCGAGAAGAAGATGAACCGTAGAACCCTCTGTTGGTGCCTGGTGTTCGACCAGCTATAGCGTTACCGACCGCAGTTTGTTTAGTTATTTTCCCTAGCAAGTTTACCCCCTTGCGTTCCTATCCACGTAGGTTTGCGTAGTTAGAAGTAACGATTTTAGTTTGGTTTTTCTCATCGCCTTTGACCTTTTGTGCAGACATGGGTTTTGTCACGTACTCCATTCTCGGGTCAGTTTGACTTCTGAAGTCATTCCGCTAGTTCATTACACTCATGCGGACGAGCAGGTTGGACGAGCGTAGTTGTTCTATCGATTGACACAAGTAGTTCGCGTGTTTCTAATCACGTTCATTTCTCTCAGTATTCAGTGCAGTTATATATTACTTATTCCTCTGTCTAACATATTTCATTCCTATTTTTCACCTTTGTTGCAACTCCCCCCCCCCCCCCCCCCCCTCCTTCCTTTACATTCAACATTATCAACACATCATGTGGATCACGCTGTACTGTGAGTTTCTCAATTATATTTATTCATTCCCTATCAATACAGTCCACTATCCAACATTCTAGACCTTGGAATTAATTCAACTCTTTTTGTCTTATTCTCAGACGCCTTGTTTAGAGCTAGGATTACAGCTATCTACGATGGATACGCAACTGTGACGTCACTCACGTTAGTTCTAATGCAGAGCGATTTTTGGAACAGTGTGGGAGATATGGTGGCGCCTCGCCGCGGCACTGCAAGGTACTTACATGGAATCAAGATGGAAGACAAACACAACTGGGATCGAAGTTTTGTTTTAATGTACTTCATAATTCGTTTTCATATCAATCCAAAATCCGAGTTATATTATGAACGAGATTATTGTTTTCTCCCATGTTCACTGGTGAGCACTATCATGTTTGTAGCATGCAATGAGTTATTTTCTACAACTATGTACAGTTTAAAAGCTGCGTAGTTATGCCTAGGCCATGTGCTCCAAGCAAACAAAAAACTGTGTCAGCTACTGGTTATTTTTCGTTTCATACATGGATAGCGTAAGAACCACTTATATGACACTCATCGTTGAACATGTAATGCAACAAAGAATAGTACTATGTACTTTTTATGCGTTGATATAACTTTCTTCTAATTGTTTCTCTCTTTCAAAAGATCGCAATTTTGACAGTGACAGCCATCGCTCGTCTATGAGTGCCTCTACCGCTATTTTCATGCGATAGCACAGATAATCGAGCTAATAGCTCGATGGGTCGACCATGATTCGATACGCGGTATTCCTTTCTTACACAGTTCCCAAGTAACCTTGAACGCAGTCGCGTATCCATCGTAGATAGCTATAATCCTAGTTTAGAGTCAACACCCCCATATAACCTAGCTGTTGGTGGGGTCCCCCGTTGAGCAAACATTAATTAAGGAGATGAAAGTGGGAGTAGTATTGTTTAATCTCCATTCGACACATTGGATCACAGCTTGCGTTCGACCTTTCAACTGCCGACTTTTCTGACAGCAGCTGTACACCCTGTGCTGGGCTGTACATTGGTCAGTACAGATGATTTCAAATCCTATATTTATGATTATTTCTCCATCATTTTTCCGACACACCACAGGAAAAAGATTGAAGTAGAATAAAAATGTGAGAGGGTGATGGAAAATCAGATGGTGAATTCTCAGATATTCAATTTCGATTCTAACAACTAGATGGAGTGGGCCTGGGCATTGCTGCAGGAGCTTGGATTTCTTCTTCATCTTCACTAGTAAATACATTGTTATAAAATAGAGATGAGAACCGGTTTAATGTTCTTATATCCATGTGTCCGGACATGTTTCCCATTATCCGTCAAACAGAGCACATTATATCTCCAAGTTGGTCAATCAACATCCGCCATTTTCACTTGACTCGCAATCACTTTGATCGTTGACAAAACTTCCGTCTGAATTTACGCTACTATTATGAAATAAATCGAAAGTAGACGTTATTTCGAAGATATGGAGTCAATGGACCGCGCGAGAATACAAAAATGTAAGGTTGATAACTACAGCTTACAGTCCAGTGGAAAATAATCGATATAGCGCGGAACGTAAACGTATGTAGCAGTTGAAGGGTTAAAGAAGCTCGATCAGCTGTCATGTGGATGCCATGAAGCGTGTCTATGAGGACCCGGTGTGTGGCGTACCCCAAGGATCAATACTTGGACCCTTGCTCTTCGCAATACTCAAGCCCCGACAAGCCTGGTTGTGATGTGCTCACGATGCAGTGATGCCAACATGTTTCATCATGATACGAAGAAGGTGCTCCAACTCTCATACTGACAACATGTGGTTTCTTGCGGTCAGTTCAGAGCCAAAGGTCCCGATTGCCTGACACGATTTAGCAGATTCCCACGTGAACGAGATGTAGGTAAGAGTGGTTACGGTGGCATTGTTGATCGAGTATAGTTCGATATAAAAGTGATGGTTGCGCTACAGGCAATCGGGACCCTGGATCCAGATTCTGACCCCGGAAATATTTCACTTCGAAGACACGAGTCGGTACACCTGAGTCTTTATATCATGATAAAGTCTGTTGGTATCACTACATCGTGCTTCTGATGGACCGAGAGCCTCCGTGGGAATAAACATGGCCGCTTTGGACGGTGAGTAGTCATCTACTTCATGCTATTTCACCTAACGATGGAACTTGTTCGCCAACGATTGGTTTTGTTCAGTTGGTCGGCTCGCTTCAGCACTAAAAGTTCAGGAGTGTGAGCTTTCAGGAGATGCACTCTCACGACCGTAGTGTTTCTAATAGCAAATTGATCTCCATTTGATTGTGTTGAATAAAAATTAAAAATAAATAAATAGAAATAACTAAAGAATGTGGGATAATGCCAATCCAGAATGTTGATGAGTCTGACGATCTGGACTGGACGCTTGATCGTCAGAGTAGAGAATTAAAGGAACATGCTAGGTAGGTTTGGACAGATGGTCACCGGAACTGAGATAGAACGTAGCTCACCAGGTGTCGTCGTCTTCCTGCGGATTGAAGGTGAGATTCAGCCGCTGCCCGGTCCAGCTCTTCTCATTGGCCGCTGGCTGCTTGGAGGGCGTCGGCCCGGAAACCCTGGTCTGTGATTGGCTGAAGAAGCTGTGCTCCAGCTTGCTTACGTACATGCTACACCTGGAAAGGGAAAAACACGCAATAAGCCGGCCTGCGTAGAAACTTGGCATCGAAACCATTTGGGAAATTATGCAGGCAAAGCAAAAACAAACTGGCGTGTGAATCCTCAATTGGGTATTTTTCATCAATATTGAATTTAATGTACCGGTGTTCATAATTCATCGATGTGAATAAGTTCCACTTGATCTTTGAGCTGATTCTGTGGTCCATTTGGATCGATGTGAATATGTTCCACTTGATCTTTGAGCTGATTCTGTGCTCCATTTGGATGGATGTGAATATGTTCCACTTGATCTTTGAGCTGATTCTGTGCTCCATTTGGATGGATGTGAATCCATTTTTCGAGGAATTGAAAACTTCTTCATCGATTATCATCACAATTGTACATCATTTCATGCATATAGAACCTGACATAATTCCATGGTCGAGAAGAGTATAGCACCTGAGTGTTTTCAGGGACAACGAGTTGAGCAATGATTCAGTCGTGCGACAGTTGTGGTACTTGGTTTGCGAGAGAGAGAGAGAGAGAGAACACACGTTGGTCCGATTGTTGCGTGAGAGTCTGGAGCCTGGACCAGCGTGACGGGAGGCTAGCGAGGGCAGCGATGGCTGCACGGAGAGTGGGGGTGGGGGAGGGGACATGATGTGAGGTACTTGGTCTGCGAGAGAGAGAGAGAGAACACACGTTGGTCCGATTGTTGCGTGAGAGTCTGGAGCCTGGACCAGCGTGACGGGAGGCTAGCGAGGGCAGCGATGGCTGCACGGAGAGCGGGGGTGGGGGAGGGGACATGATGTGAGGTACTTGGTTTGCGAGAGAGAGAGAGAGAGAGAGAGAGAGAGAGAGAGAGAGAACACACGTTGGTCCGATTGTTGCGTGAGAGTCTGGAGCCTGGACCAGCGTGACGGGAGGCTAGCGAGGGCAGCGATGGCTGCACGGAGAGCGGGGGTGGGGGAGGGGACATGATGTGAGGTACTTGGTCTGCGAGAGAGAGAGAGAGAGAGAGAGAGAGAGAGAGAGAGAGAGAGAACACAAGCTGGTCTGATTGTTGCGTGAGAGTCTGGAGCCTGGACCAGCGTGACGGGAGGCTAGCGAGGGCAGCGATGGCTGCACGGAGAGCGGGGGTGGGGGAGGGGACATGATGTGAGGTACTTGGTTTGCGAGAGAGAGAGAGAGAGAGAGAGAGAGAGAGAGAGAGAGAGAACACACGTTGGTCCGATTGTTGCGTGAGAGTCTGGAGCCTGGACCAGCGTGACGGGAGGCTAGCGAGGGCAGCGATGGCTGCACGGAGAGCGGGGGTGGGGGAGGGGACATGATGTGAGGTACTTGGTCTGCGAGAGAGAGAGAGAGAGAGAGAGAGAGAGAGAGAGAGAGAGAGAACACAAGCTGGTCTGATTGTTGCGTGAGAGTCTGGAGCCTGGACCAGCGTGACGGGAGGCTAGCGAGGGCAGCGATGGCTGCACGGAGAGCGGGGGTGGGGGAGGGGACATGATGTGAGGTACTTGGTTTGCGAGAGAGAGAGAGAGAGAGAGAGAGAGAGAGAGAGAGAACACACGTTGGTCTGATTGTTGCGTGAGAGTCTGGAGCCTGGACCAGCGTGACGGGAGGCTAGCGAGGGCAGCGATGGCTGCACGGAGAGCGGGGGTGGGGGAGGGGACATGATGTGAGGTACTTGGTTTGCGAGAGAGAGAGAGAGAGAGAGAGAGAGAGAGAGAGAGAACACACGTTGGTCTGATTGTTGCGTGAGAGTCTGGAGCCTGGACCAGCGTGACGGGAGGCTAGCGAGGGCAGCGATGGCTGCAGGGAGAGCAGGGGTGGGGGAGGGGACATGATGTGAGGTACTTGGTTTGCGAGAGAGAGAGAGAGAGAGAGAGAGAGAACACACGTTGGTCCGATTGTTGCGTGAGAGTCTGGAGCCTGGACCAGCGTGACGGGAGGCTAGCGAGGGCAGCGATGGCTGCACGGAGAGCGGGGGTGGGGGAGGGGACATGATGTGAGGTACTTGGTTTGCGAGAGAGAGAGAGAGAGAGAGAGAGAGAGAGAGAGAGAGAGAACACACGTTGGTCCGATTGTTGCGTGAGAGTCTGGAGCCTGGACCAGCGTGACGGGAGGCTAGCGAGGGCAGCGATTGGCTGCACGGTGAGCGGGGGTGGGGGAGGGGACATGATGTTAGGTACTTGGTTTGCGAGAGAGAGAGAGAGAGAGAGAGAGAGAGAGAGAGAGAACACACGTTGGTCCGATTGTTGCGTGAGAGTCTGGAGCCTGGACCAGCGTGACGGGAGGCTAGCGAGGGCAGCGATGGCTGCATGGAGAGCGGGGGTGGGGAAGGGGACATGATGTGAGGTACTTGGTTTGCGAGAGAGAGAGAGAGAGAGAGAGAGAGAGAGAGAGAACACACGCTGGTCTGATTGTTGCGTGAGAGTCTGGAGCCTGGACCAGTGTGACGGGAGGCTAGCGAGGGCAGCGATGGCTGCACGGAGAGCGGGGGTGGGGGAGGGGACATGATGTGAGGTACTTGGTTTGCGAGAGAGAGAGAGAGAGAGAGAGAGAGAGAGAACACACGTTGGTCCGATTGTTGCGTGAGAGTCTGGAGCCTGGACCAGCGTGACGGGAGGCTAGCGAGGGCAGCGATGGCTGCACGGAGAGCAGGGGTGGGGGAGGGGACATGATGTGAGGTACTTGGTTTGCGAGAGAGAGAGAGAGAGAGAGAGAGAGAACACACGTTGGTCCGATTGTTGCGTGAGAGTCTGGAGCCTGGACCAGCGTGACGGGAGGCTAGCGAGGGCAGCGATGGCTGCACGGAGAGCGGGGGTGGGGGAGGGGACATGATGTGAGGTACTTGGTTTGCGAGAGAGAGAGAGAGAGAGAGAGAGAGAGAGAGAGAGAGAACACACGTTGGTCCGATTGTTGCGTGAGAGTCTGGAGCCTGGACCAGCGTGACGGGAGGCTAGCGAGGGCAGCGATTGGCTGCACGGTGAGCGGGGGTGGGGGAGGGGACATGATGTTAGGTACTTGGTTTGCGAGAGAGAGAGAGAGAGAGAGAGAGAGAGAGAGAGAGAACACACGTTGGTCCGATTGTTGCGTGAGAGTCTGGAGCCTGGACCAGCGTGACGGGAGGCTAGCGAGGGCAGCGATGGCTGCATGGAGAGCGGGGGTGGGGAAGGGGACATGATGTGAGGTACTTGGTTTGCGAGAGAGAGAGAGAGAGAGAGAGAGAGAGAGAGAGAACACACGCTGGTCTGATTGTTGCGTGAGAGTCTGGAGCCTGGACCAGTGTGACGGGAGGCTAGCGAGGGCAGCGATGGCTGCACGGAGAGCGGGGGTGGGGGAGGGGACATGATGTGAGGTACTTGGTTTGCGAGAGAGAGAGAGAGAGAGAGAGAGAGAGAGAACACACGTTGGTCCGATTGTTGCGTGAGAGTCTGGAGCCTGGACCAGCGTGACGGGAGGCTAGCGAGGGCAGCGATGGCTGCACGGAGAGCGGGGGTGGGGGAGGGGACATGATGTGAGGTAATTGGTTCGCGAGAGAGAGAGAGAGAGAGAGAGAGAGAGAACACACGTTGGTCTGATTGTTGCGTGAGAGTCTGGAGCCTGGACCAGCGTGACGGGAGGCTAGCGAGGGCAGCGATGGCTGCAGGGAGAGCGGGGGTGGGGGAGGGGACATGATGTGAGGTACTTGGTTTGCGAGAGAGAGAGAGAGAGAGAGAGAGAGAGAGAACACATGTTGGTCCGATTGTTGCGTGAGAGTCTGGAGCCTGGACCAGCGTGACGGGAGGCTAGCGAGGGCAGCGATGGCTGCATGGAGAGCGGGGGTGGGGGAGGGGACATGATGTGAGGTACTTGGTCTGCGAGAGAGAGAGAGAGAAAGAGAGAGAGAGAGAGAGAGAGAGAACACATGTTGGTCCGATTGTTGCGTGAGAGTCTGGAGCCTGGACCAGCGTGACTGGAGGCTAGCGAGGGCAGCGATGGCTGCATGGAGAGCGGGGGTGGGGGAGGGGACATGATGTGAGGTACTTGGTTAGCGAGAGAGAGAGAGAGAGAGAGAGAGAGAACACACGTTGGTCCGATTGTTGCGTGAGAGTCTGGAGCCTGGACCAGCGTGACGGGAGGCTAGCGAGGGCAGCGATGGCTGCACGGAGAGCGGGGGTGGGGGAGGGGACATGATGTGAGGTACTTGGTTTGCGAGAGAGAGAGAGAGAGAGAGAGAGAACACACGTTGGTCCGATTGTTGCGTGAGAGTCTGGAGCCTGGACCAGCGTGACGGGAGGCTAGCGAGGGCAGCGATGGCTGCACGGAGAGCGGGGGTGGGGGAGGGGACATGATGTGAGGTACTTGGTTTGCGAGAGAGAGAGAGAGAGAGAGAGAGAACACACGTTGGTCCGATTGTTGCGTGAGAGTCTGGAGCCTGGACCAGCGTGACGGGAGGCTAGCGAGGGCAGCGATGGCTGCACGGAGAGCGGGGGTGGGGGAGGGGACATGATGTGAGGTACTTGGTTTGCGAGAGAGAGAGAGAGAGAGAGAGAGAGAGAACACACGTTGGTCCGATTGTTGCGTGAGAGTCTGGAGCCTGGACCAGCGTGACGGGAGGCTAGCGAGGGCAGCGATGGCTGCACGGAGAGCGGGGATGGGGGAGGGGACATGATGTGAGGTACTTGGTTTGCGAGAGAGAGAGAGAGAGAGAGAGAGAGAACACACGTTGGTCCGATGGT
Source organism: Brachyptera risi (assembly GCA_964007535.1). Taxonomy (NCBI): domain Eukaryota; kingdom Metazoa; phylum Arthropoda; class Insecta; order Plecoptera; family Taeniopterygidae; genus Brachyptera; species Brachyptera risi. Next base: position 4,360,373 of record OZ023332.1, read on the forward strand.
TGCGTGAGAGTCTGGAGCCTGGACCAGCGTGACGGGAGGCTAGCGAGGGCAGCGATGTCTGCACGGAGAGCGGGGGTGGGGGAGGGGACATGATGTGAGGTACTTGGTTTGCGAGAGAGAGAGAGAGAGAGAGAGAGAGAGAGAACACACGTTGGTCTGATTGTTGCGTGAGAGTCTGGAGCCTGGACCAGCGTGACGGGAGGCTAGCGAGGGCAGCGATGGCTGCACGGAGAGCGGGGGTGGGGGAGGGGACATGATGTGAGGTACTTGGTTTGCGAGAAAGAGAGAGAGAGAGAGAGAGAACACACGTTGGTCCGATTGTTGCGTGAGAGTCTGGAGCCTGGACCAGCGTGACGGGAGGCTAGCGAGGGCAGCGATGGCTGCACGGAGAGCGGGGGTGGGGGAGGGGACATGATGTGAGGTACTTGGTTTGCGAGAGAGAGAGAGAGAGAGAGAGAGAGAGAGAGAACACACGTTGGTCCGATTGTTGCGTGAGAGTCTGGAGCCTGGACCAGCGTGACGGGAGGCTAGCGAGGGCAGCGATGGCTGCACGGAGAGCGGGGGTGGGGGAGGGGACATGATGTGAGGTACTTGGTTTGCGAGAGAGAGAGAGAGAAAGAGAACACACGTTGGTCCGATTGTTGCGTGAGAGTCTGGAGCCTGGACCAGCGTGACGGGAGGCTAGCGAGGGCAGCGATGGCTGCATGGAGAGCGGGGGTGGGGGAGGGGACATGATGTGAGGTACTTGGTTTGCGAGAGAGAGAGAGAGAGAGAGAGAGAGAGAGAGAACACACGTTGGTCCGATTGTTGCGTGAGAGTCTGGAGCCTGGACCAGCGTGACGGGAGGCTAGCGAGGGCAGCGATGGCTGCATGGAGAGCGGGGGTGGGGGAGGGGACATGATGTGAGGTACTTGGTTTGCGAGAGAGAGAGAGAGAGAGAGAGAGAGAGAGAGAACACACGTTGGTCCGATTGTTGCGTGAGAGTCTGGAGCCTGGACCAGCGTGACGGGAGGCTAGCGAGGGCACGGAGAGCGGACATGATGTGAGGTACACCACTTGTTTGGAATGTATCGGGAAAAGGGGGGTGGGAGGAACAAGGGGAAGAGTAGACAGATTGTAAAGCTGTGACAAAAGATCAACGGATGAACTCAAATATTGAACTGAATTTGAAAGTGTTCCAAGTTGAAAGAAGTAGACGTAGGGCTCAATCAGATACCAAGATGCGTTGAGGGTTGCGTTGGTTTGCCGGCTAGAGATGATGGCTACACCTCGTATCCCTCACGGGCCTCATTCTAAGAACTATCGATCGTGCGTAGGTAGTGGTGATAAGGGGAACTGACTTTACGTTCACGTCAGCTCAGCTAATAACAGCAGTCATCAAGTTTGTCAGCTTGTGAGCCGTTTCTACAGAACAACGCTAGATAGAGCAGCGATCTCTGGTTCTAAGGAAAGTAGGCTACTGAGGAAATGGAACGTGTTTTTAAATGAGCGAAGCCACCATCTCCAACCGGCAAACCAACGCAACCCTCGATGCATCTTGATAGACGTAGAGACTGCCAGTTCACTTTGAGCCTCTTCTATCCCCCTCCTGCCCCCTCCCCCCCTCCCTAAACCCCTCCCCCCTCTCACCTAAAGACGTGTGCCCAGCAGTCAGTGCTGTAGCTACCCAGCTCAAGGCCAAGCGCCAGCAACAGGTCTCTCTCTCTCTCTCTCTCTCCCCCCCCATCTCCCTCCCCACCTCCCCCCCCTCACCTGAAGACGTGTGCTCAGCAGTCAGTGCTGTAGCTGCCTAGCTCGAGGCCGCGCGCCAGCAACAGGTCTCTCTCTCTCTCTCTCTCTCTCTCTCTCTCCCCCTCCTCCCCCTCCCTCTCACCTGAAGACATGTGCCCAGCAGTCAGTGCTGTAGCTGCCCAGCTCGAGGCCGCGCGCCAGCAACAGGTCTCTCTCTCTCTCTCTCTCCCCCCCCCTCTCCCTCCCTCTCACCTGAAGACGTGTGCCCAGCAGTCAGTGCTGTAGCTGCCCAGCTCGAGGCCGCGCGCCAGCAACAGGTCTCTCTCTCTCTCTCTCTCTCCCCCCCCCTCTCCCTCCCTCTCACCTGAAGACGTGTGCCCAGCAGTCAGTGCTGTAGCTGCCCAGCTCGAGGCCGCGCGCCAGCAACAGGTCTCTCTCTCTCTCTTTCTCCCCCTCCTCCCCCTCCCTCTCACCTGAAGACATGTGCCCAGCAGTCAGTGCTGTAGCTGCCCAGCTCGAGGCCGCGCGCCAGCAACAGGTCTCTCTCTCTCTCTCTCTCCCCCCCCCCTCTCCCTCCCTCTCACCTGAAGACGTGTGCCCAGCAGTCAGTGCTGTAGCTGCCCAGCTCGAGGCCGCGCGCCAGCAACAGGTCTCTCTCTCTCTCTCTCCCCCCCCCCCTCTCCCTCCCCCTCACCTGAAGACGTGTGCCCAGCAGTCAGTGCTGTAGCTGCCCAGCTCGAGGCCACGCGCCAGCAACAGGTCTCTCTCTCTCTCTCTCTCTCTCTCTCCCCCTCCTCCCCCTCCCCCTCACCTGAAGACGTGTGCCCAGCAGTCAGTGCTGTAGCTGCCTAGCTCGAGGCCACGCGCCAGCAACAGGTCTCTCTCTCTCTCTCTCTCTCTCTCTCCCCCCCCCCCCCCTCTCCCTCCCCCTCACCTGAAGACGTGTGCCCAGCAGTCAGTGCTGTAGCTGCCTAGCTCGAGGCCGCGCGCCAGCAACAAGTCCATGCTGAGTGCGTGGGAGGTGTGGAGGCGCTGGGGGCGGGTCAGCAGCTTCAGCACGCCCCTCCCCCCCTCCCCCGCGGGGGGCGGGCACGAGGCTCCGGCCAGCAGGCTGAAGATGCTGCCGCAGCGGCTCTGGAGGCCCACCACGTTGCTCAAGGTCGCGGCCTTGTGGAGTCCTGCGGGACAAGGTCGCGGACGGGAGTGAGATCATCAATAACGTCCATCGAGAAATTGATTTATTACTTCATTTTATTTTATTATTGGGTTCATTCACATACTTTGAACTATTAGAGCCGGTTAAATGAATTTTTACTTACTAGTTAGCCAACTCCTAGTTAAGGTACAAGAATAACACACATAACGGAGAGTGATGAATAATGCACACAACTATCGCTCTCTCTATTAACAATCAGCTGTGAAACAGGGTCCCAAACCAACTTTGAACCGCTGTATTCCACAATTCAGTTCAAATAATGGAATTACAAAACTTTTTACAATTATTCTGTTGTGTTATTTCATCTTTTCATTCAAACAGCGTAATTCTATTTCAAATTTCATGTATATACAGTGAAACCTCCACGCAACGTTCCCGGATCCATCATTTTCCTGCTTGTATCATTCATTTTATCCAGCCCCACTCCCCCAATGCTCTGGTCGCTTGAAAAACAATGGAGAGAGGTTTCACTGTGTACATGTTTTTTTTATATTGGGTTTTAACGACGCACTGTAATGATGACTGAGATCTATTGGCATCGGATGAATGATTAATGAGATGATGGGATGATGAGATGAATGTTTTATGGGTAATGGGAAGGATAGTGGGAAGGAAGCGGTCGTGGCCTATATTGTGGGAACCATCCCGGCATTAACCTAGACTACAGAGGGAAACCACGAAAAACCCCTGTAAAGATGGACGGTGGCGGGGATCGAACCGGGTCCGATACACCCCTTCAGCTCCCGAGTCACATGAAGCGAGTGCGCTTACCACTCAGCTACTGTGCCGGTTATATAAGTTACATGTTATTATATCTCCCAATATACTGTACATTCATTTGTTTGTATGTTTATTTGAGAATAAAAATAATTCATTTAATATCATTTGACATTGCTCAAGGTCGCTCAAGGTCGCTGCCTCGGGCAGACCTGACCCCTGTGGAACAATGTCACGACAATGGACAGGATAGTGATGCAATTGACAGAGAATTCACAGTTACCTACGAAAGGCATCAGTGATGCTATTGATAACCAACTGCTGATCGTGAGAGATGAGAACAAGAAAGATAGAAAGTCCAGCATTTCACGTTGTCGCTCTGAAGTGAACACTTGCATGGGGACTTACCGGTATATAAACTAGGAACACGCGGGATATGTGTTGTGAGATGAGCTCAGAAGTATGGGAATCTGAATGAAAAATATTCTGTCAGCTCAATCTATATCTACAGACCTTCGAGTGTCACTGTCTTACTGTTTTATTCATCACTCATCTCGAATGTAATAAATTAATTAGGGACACTTGTTGCTTGTATTCAATTGGTTTCTTGATAGCTTTGATTGATTCGAACAAGTTACATCATAAATGTGTTTTCTTCGTTATTTCTCATCCGATTGTTGAAGAAATCACACACAACGTGTATGATGGACAGTTGTTTTCATATTCAACGGATACTTCAGAGCTTTCGAAAAAGTTTTGTTTTCAATTTTTTTTTTCTTCTGGGTCATTCTTAATGAGATTTTTCAAACTTTCTGATTTTTTTTCGTGAAAACCGTTCAACCAGTTATTTGAAAAAAAAACTCGACCCAGTCTGGTGTACTGTTGATATGCAGAGAGAGTTTCAAGTCCACTGATCTATTTTCCTGACCTGTAGGCCACGTATCAAATTACAACAATAAAAAAAAAACAGAAGCGAGGCACAATTTTTTTCGATATATGGAATGGAAACCTTCGCTACGCTCATCCAATGAATGATGTGAGATGGGAGGTTCATCTTTCCGATGAGAGTTTCGATACCGTCACCTTGCCAATTGACTACGGAATGAATAAATTCCACGGCGATGATTTATTTATGAATTGTTTTGTGTAATTTTCTACCTCATTTTTTAAAATTCAATTTGAATTTTTCAATCATTTGCATTCTCTGACAAGATGATATGATATTGTTCCGATGTTGTTGAGTGAGCTTCTGAGTCGCTGAGAACTACTGACTGCTTAACTTACATCATCTCTCATCTCACTCACTCTGACAGCGTGTAATCTCTTGCAATACACTGAACTACTGACTGCTTTATAACTTCTTAACTTACATCATCTCTCATCTCACTCACTCTGACAGCGTGTAATCTCTTGCAATACACTGAACTACTGACTGCTTTATAACTTCTTAACTTACATCATCTCATATCTCACTCACTCTGACAGCGTGTAATCTCTTGCAATACACTGAACTACTGACTGCTTTATAACTTCTTAACTTACATCATCTCTCATCTCACTCACTCTGACAGCGTGTAATCTCTTGCAATACACTGAACTACTGACTGCTTTATAACTTCTTAACTTACATCATCTCTCATCTCACTCACTCTGACAGCGTGTAATCTCTTGCAATACACTGAACTACCGACTGCTTTATAACTTCTTAACTTACATCATCTCTCATCTCACTCACTCTGACAGCGTGTAATCTCTTGCAATACACTGAACTACTGACTGCTTTATAACTTCTTAACTCACATCATCTCTCATCTCACTCACTCTGACAGCGTGTGATCTCTTGCAATACACTGAACTACTGACTGCTTTATAACTTCTTAACTTACATCATCTCTCATCTCACTCACTCTGACAGCGTGTAATCTCTTGCAATACACTGAACTACTGACTGCTTTATAACTTCTTAACTTACATCATCTCTCATCTCACTCACTCTGACAGCGTGTAATCTCTTGCAATACACTGAACTACTGACTGCTTTATAACTTCTTAACTTACATCATCTCTCATCTCACTCACTCTGACAGCGTGTAATCTCTTGCAATACACTGAACTACTGACTGCTTTATAACTTCTTAACTTACATCATCTCTCATCTCACTCACTCTGACAGCGTGTAATCTCTTGCAATACACTGAACTACTGACTGCTTTATAACTTCTTAACTTACATCATCTCTCATCTCACTCACTCTGACAGCGTGTGATCTCTTGCAATACACTGAACTACTGACTGCTTTATAACTTCTTAACTTACATCATCTCTCATCTCACTCACTCTGACAGCGTGTAATCTCTTGCAATACACTGAACTACCGACTGCTTTATAACTTCTTAACTTACATCATCTCTCATCTCACTCACTCTGACAGCGTGTAATCTCTTGCAATACACTGAACTACTGACTGCTTAACTCACATCATCTCTCATCTCACTCACTCTGACAGCGATACACTGAACTACTGACTGCTTTATAACTTCTTAACTTACATCATCTCTCATCTCACTCACTCTGACAGCGTGTAATCTCTTGCAATACACTGAACTACTGACTGCTTAACTCACATCATCTCTCATCTCACTCACTCTGACAGCGTGTAATCTCTTGCAATACACTGAACTACTGACTGCTTAACTCACATCATCTCTCATCTCACTCACTCTGACAGCGATACACTGAACTACTGACTGCTTTATAACTTCTTAACTTACATCATCTCTCATCTCACTCACTCTGACAGCGTGTAATCTCTTGCAATACACTGAACTACTGACTGCTTTATAACTTCTTAACTTACATCATCTCTCATCTCACTCACTCTGACAGCGTGTAATCTCTTGCAATACACTGAACTACCGACTGCTTTATAACTTCTTAACTTACATCATCTCTCATCTCACTCACTCTGACAGCGTGTAATCTCTTGCAATACACTGAACTACTGACTGCTTTATAACTTCTTAACTTACATCATCTCTCATCTCACTCACTCTGACAGCGATACACTGAACTACTGACTGCTTTATAACTGCTTAACTTACATCATCTCTCACCTCACTCACTCTGACAGCGTGTGATCTCTTGCAATACACTGAACTACTGACTGCTTTATAACTTCTTAACTTACATCATCTCTCATCTCACTCACTCTGACAGCGATACACTGAACTACTGACTGCTTTATAACTTCTTAACTTACATCATCTCTCATCTCACTCACTCTGACAGCGTGTAATCTCTTGCAATACACTGAACTACTGACTGCTTTATAACTTCTTAACTTACATCATCTCTCATCTCACTCACTCTGACAGCGTGTAATCTCTTGCAATACACTGAACTACTGACTGCTTTATAACTTCTTAACTTACATCATCTCTCATCTCACTCACTCTGACAGCGTGTAATCTCTTGCAATACACTGAACTACCGACTGCTTTATAACTTCTTAACTTACATCATCTCTCATCTCACTCACTCTGACAGCGTGTAATCTCTTGCAATACACTGAACTACTGACTGCTTTATAACTTCTTAACTCACATCATCTCTCATCTCACTCACTCTGACAGCGTGTGATCTCTTGCAATACACTGAACCAATGACTGCTTTATAACTTCTTAACTTACATCATCTCTCATCTCACTCACTCTGACAGCGTGTAATCTCTTGCAATACACTGAACTACTGACTGCTTTATAACTTCTTAACTTACATCATCTCTCATCTCACTCACTCTGACAGCGTGTAATCTCTTGCAATACACTGAACTACTGACTGCTTTATAACTTCTTAACTTACATCATCTCTCATCTCACTCACTCTGACAGCGTGTGATCTCTTGCAATACACTGAACTACTGACTGCTTTATAACTTCTTAACTTACATCATCTCTCATCTCACTCACTCTGACAGCGTGTAATCTCTTGCAATACACTGAACTACTGACTGCTTTATAACTTCTTAACTTACATCATCTCTCATCTCACTCACTCTGACAGCGATACACTGAACTACCGACTGCTTTATAACTTCTTAACTTACATCATCTCTCATCTCACTCACTCTGACAGCGTGTAATCTCTTGCAATACACTGAACTACTGACTGCTTTATAACTTCTTAACTTACATCATCTCTCATCTCACTCACTCTGACAGCGTGTAATCTCTTGCAATACACTGAACTACTGACTGCTTTATAACTTCTTAACTTACATCATCTCTCATCTCACTCACTCTGACAGCGTGTAATCTCTTGCAATACACTGAACTACTGACTGCTTAACTCACATCATCTCTCATCTCACTCACTCTGACAGCGATACACTGAACTACTGACTGCTTTATAACTTCTTAACTTACATCATCTCTCATCTCACTCACTCTGACAGCGTGTAATCTCTTGCAATACACTGAACTACTGACTGCTTAACTCACATCATCTCTCATCTCACTCACTCTGACAGCGTGTAATCTCTTGCAATACACTGAACTACTGACTGCTTAACTCACATCATCTCTCATCTCACTCACTCTGACAGCGATACACTGAACTACTGACTGCTTTATAACTTCTTAACTTACATCATCTCTCATCTCACTCACTCTGACAGCGTGTAATCTCTTGCAATACACTGAACTACTGACTGCTTTATAACTTCTTAACTTACATCATCTCTCATCTCACTCACTCTGACAGCGTGTAATCTCTTGCAATACACTGAACTACCGACTGCTTTATAACTTCTTAACTTACATCATCTCTCATCTCACTCACTCTGACAGCGTGTAATCTCTTGCAATACACTGAACTACTGACTGCTTTATAACTTCTTAACTTACATCATCTCTCATCTCACTCACTCTGACAGCGATAAACTGAACTACTGACTGCTTTATAACTGCTTAACTTACATCATCTCTCACCTCACTCACTCTGACAGCGTGTGATCTCTTGCAATACACTGAACTACTGACTGCTTTATAACTTCTTAACTTACATCATCTCTCATCTCACTCACTCTGACAGCGATACACTGAACTACTGACTGCTTTATAACTTCTTAACTTACATCATCTCTCATCTCACTCACTCTGACAGCGTGTAATCTCTTGCAATACACTGAACTACTGACTGCTTTATAACTTCTTAACTTACATCATCTCTCATCTCACTCACTCTGACAGCGATACACTGAACTACTGACTGCTTTATAACCTCTTAACTCACATCATCTCTCATCTCACTCACTCTGACAGCGTGTAATCTCTTGCAATACACTGAACTACTGACTGCTTTATAACTTCTTAACTTACATCATCTCTCATCTCACTCACTCTGACAGCGTGTAATCTCTTGCAATACACTGAACTACCGACTGCTTTATAACTTCTTAACTTACATCATCTCTCATCTCACTCACTCTGACAGCAATACACTGAACTACTGACTGCTTTATAACTTCTTAACTTACATCATCTCTCATCTCACTCACTCTGACAGCGTGTAATCTCTTGCAATACACTGAACTACTGACTGCTTTATAACTTCTTAACTTACATCATCTCTCATCTCACTCACTCTGACAGCGTGTAATCTCTTGCAATACACTGAACTACTGACTGCTTTATAACTTCTTAACTTACATCATCTCTCATCTCACTCACTCTGACAGCGTGTAATCTCTTGCAATACACTGAACTACTGACTGCTTTATAACTTCTTAACTTACATCATCTCTCATCTCACTCACTCTGACAGCGTGTAATCTCTTGCAATACACTGAACTACTGACTGCTTTATAACTTCTTAACTTACATCATCTCTCATCTCACTCACTCTGACAGCGTGTAATCTCTTGCAATACACTGAACTACTGACTGCTTTATAACTTCTTAACTTACATCATCTCTCATCTCACTCACTCTGACAGCGTGTAATCTCTTGCAATACACTGAACTACTGACTGCTTTATAACTTCTTAACTTACATCATCTCTCATCTCACTCACTCTGACAGCGTGTAATCTCTTGCAATACACTGAACTACTGACTGCTTTATAACTTCTTAACTTACATCATCTCTCATCTCACTCACTCTGACAGCGTGTAATCTCTTGCAATACACTGAACTACTGACTGCTTTATAACTTCTTAACTTACATCATCTCTCATCTCACTCACTCTGACAGCGTGTAATCTCTTGCAATACACTGAACTACTGACTGCTTTATAACTTCTTAACTTACATCATCTCTCATCTCACTCACTCTGACAGCGTGTAATCTCTTGCAATACACTGAACTACTGACTGCTTTATAACTTCTTAACTTACATCATCTCTCATCTCACTCACTCTGACAGCGTGTAATCTCTTGCAATACACTGAACTACTGACTGCTTTATAACTTCTTAACTTACATCATCTCTCATCTCACTCACTCTGACAGCGTGTAATCTCTTGCAATACACTGAACTACCGACTGCTTTATAACTTCTTAACTTACATCATCTCTCATCTCACTCACTCTGACAGCGTGTAATCTCTTGCAATACACTGAACTACCGACTGCTTTATAACTTCTTAACTTACATCATCTCTCATCTCACTCACTCTGACAGCGTGTAATCTCTTGCAATACACTGAACTACTGACTGCTTTATAACTTCTTAACTTACATCATCTCTCATCTCACTCACTCTGACAGCGTGTAATCTCTTGCAATACACTGAACTACCGACTGCTTTATAACTTCTTAACTTACATCATCTCTCATCTCACTCACTCTGACAGCGTGTAATCTCTTGCAATACACTGAACTACCGACTGCTTTATAACTTCTTAACTTACATCATCTCTCATCTCACTCACTCTGACAGCGATACACTGAACTACTGACTGCTTAACTTACATCATTTCTCATCTCACTCACTCTGACAGCGTGTAATCTCTTGCAATACACTGAACTACTGACTGCTTTATAACTTCTTAACTTACATCATCTCTCATCTCACTCACTCTGACAGCGATACACTGAACTACTGACTGCTTAACTTACATCATCTCTCATCTCACTCACTCTGACAGCGTGTAATCTCTTGCAATACACTGAACTACTGACTGCTTTATAACTTCTTAACTTACATCATCTCTCATCTCACTCACTCTGACAGCGTGTAATCTCTTGCAATACACTGAACTACCGACTGCCTCATAACTTCTTAACTTACATCATCTCTCATCTCACTCACTCTGACAGCGTGTAATCTCTTGCAATACACTGAACTACCGACTGCCTCATAACTTCTTAACTTACATCATCTCTCATCTCACTCACTCTGACAGCGTGTAATCTCTTGCAATACACTGAACTACTGACTGCTTTATAACTTCTTAACTTACATCATCTATCATCTCACTCACTCTGACAGCGATACACTGAACTACTGACTGCTTTATAACTTCTTAACTTACATCATCTCTCATCTCACTCACTCTGACAGCGTGTGATCTCTTGCAATACACTGAACTACTGACTGCTTTATAACTTCTTAACTTACATCATCTCTCATCTCACTCACTCTGACAGCGATACACTGAACTACTGACTGCTTTATAACTTCTTAACTTACATCATCTCTCATCTCACTCACTCTGACAGCGTGTAATCTCTTGCAATACACTGAACTACCGACTGCCTCATAACTTCTTAACTTACATCATCTCTCATCTCACTCACTCTGACAGCGTGTAATCTCTTGCAATACACTGAACTACTGACTGCTTTATAACTTCTTAACTTACATCATCTCTCATCTCACTCACTCTGACAGCGTGTAATCTCTTGCAATACACTGAACTACTGACTGCTTTATAACTTCTTAACTTACATCATCTCTCATCTCACTCACTCTGACAGCGTGTAATCTCTTGCAATACACTGAACTACTGACTGCTTTATAACTTCTTAACTTACATCATCTCTCATCTCACTCACTCTGACAGCGTGTAATCTCTTGCAATACACTGAACTACTGACTGCTTTATAACTTCTTAACTTACATCATCTCTCATCTCACTCACTCTGACAGCGTGTAATCTCTTGCAATACACTGAACTACTGAATGCTTTATAACTTCTTAACTTACATCATCTATCATCTCACTCACTCTGACAGCATGTGATCTCTTGCAATACACTGAACTACTGACTGCTTTATAACTTCTTAACTTACATCATCTCTCATCTCACTCACTCTGACAGCGATACACTGAACTACTGACTGCTTTATAACTTCTCAACTTACATCATCTCTCATCTCACTCACTCTGACAGCGTGTAATCTCTTGCAATACACTGAACTACTGACTGCTTTATAACTTCTTAACTTACATCATCTTTCATCTCACTCACTCTGACAGCGTGTAATCTCTTGCAATACACTGAACTACTGACTGCTTTATAACTTCTTAACTTACATCATCTCTCATCTCACTCACTCTGACAGCGTGTAATCTCTTGCAATACACTGAACTACTGACTGCTTTATAACTTCTTAACTTACATCATCTTTCATCTCACTCACTCTGACAGCGTGTAATCTCTTGCAATACACTGAACTACTGACTGCTTTATAACTTCTTAACTTACATCATCTCTCATCTCACTCACTCTGACAGCGTGTAATCTCTTGCAATACACTGAACTACTGACTGCTTTATAACTTCTTAACTTACATCATCTCTCATCTCACTCACTCTGACAGCGTGTAATCTCTTGCAATACACTGAACTACTGACTGCTTTATAACTTCTTAACTTACATCATCTCTCATCTCACTCACTCTGACAGCGTGTAATCTCTTGCAATACACTGAACTACTGACTGCTTTATAACTTCTTAACTCACATCATCTCTCATCTCACTCACTCTGACAGCGTGTAATCTCTTGCAATACACTGAACTACTGACTGCTTTATAACTTCTTAACTTACATCATCTCTCATCTCACTCACTCTGACAGCGTGTAATCTCTTGCAATACACTGAACTACTGACTGCTTTATAACTTCTTAACTTACATCATCTCATATCTCACTCACTCTGACAGCGTGTAATCTCTTGCAATACACTGAACTACTGACTGCTTTATAACTTCTTAACTTACATCATCTCTCATCTCACTCACTCTGACAGCGATACACTGAACTACTGACTGCTTTATAACTTCTTAACTTACATCATCTCTCATCTCACTCACTCTGACAGCGTGTCATCTCTTGCAATACACTGAACTACTGACTGCTTTATAACCTCTTAACTTACATCATCTCTCATCTCACTCACTCTGACAGCGTGTAATCTCTTGCAATACACTGAACTACTGACTGCTTAACTCACATCATCTCTCATCTCACTCACTCTGACAGCGTGTAATCTCTTGCAATACACTGAACTACTGACTGCTTTATAACTTCTTAACTTACATCATCTCTCATCTCACTCACTCTGACAGCGTGTAATCTCTTGCAATACACTGAACTACTGACTGCTTTATAACTTCTTAACTCACATCATCTCTCACCTCACTCACTCTGACAGCGTGTAATCTCTTGCAATACACTGAACTACTGACTGCTTTATAACTTCTTAACTTACATCATCTCTCATCTCACTCACTCTGACAGCGTGTAATCTCTTGCAATACACTGAACTACTGACTGCTTTATAACTTCTTAACTTACATCATCTCTCATCTCACTCACTCTGACAGCGTGTAATCTCTTGCAATACACTGAACTACTGACTGCTTTATAACTTCTTAACTTACATCATCTCTCATCTCACTCACTCTGACAGCGTGTAATCTCTTGCAATACACTGAACTACTGACTGCTTTATAACTTCTTAACTTACATCATCTCTCATCTCACTCACTCTGACAGCGTGTAATCTCTTGCAATACACTGAACTACTGACTGCTTCATAACTTCTTAACTTACATCATCTCTCATCTCACTCACTCTGACAGCGTGTAATCTCTTGCAATACACTGAACTACTGACTGCTTTATAACTTCTTAACTTACATCATCTCTCATCTCACTCACTCTGACAGCGTGTAATCTCTTGCAATACACTGAACTACTGACTGCTTTATAACTTCTTAACTTACATCATCTCTCATCTCACTCACTCTGACAGCGTGTAATCTCTTGCAATACACTGAACTACTGACTGCTTTATAACTGCTTAACTTACATCATCTCTCATCTCACTCACTCTGACAGCGTGTAATCTCTTGCAATACACTGAACTACTGACTGCTTTATAACTTCTTAACTTACATCATCTCTCATCTCACTCACTCTGACAGCGTGTAATCTCTTGCAATACACTGAACTACTGACTGCTTAACTCACATCATCTCTCATCTCACTCACTCTGACAGCGTGTAATCTCTTGCAATACACTGAACTACTGACTGCTTTATAACTTCTTAACTTACATCATCTCTCATCTCACTCACTCTGACAGCGTGTAATCTCTTGCAATACACTGAACTACTGACTGCTTTATAACTTCTTAACTTACATCATCTCTCATCTCACTCACTCTGACAGCGTGTAATCTCTTGCAATACACTGAACTACTGACTGCTTTATAACTTCTTAACTTACATCATCTCTCATCTCACTCACTCTGACAGCGTGTAATCTCTTGCAATACACTGAACTACTGACTGCTTTATAACTTCTTAACTTACATCATCTCTCATCTCACTCACTCTGACAGCGTGTAATCTCTTGCAATACACTGAACTACTGACTGCTTTATAACTTCTTAACTTACATCATCTCTCATCTCACTCACTCTGACAGCGTGTAATCTCTTGCAATACACTGAACTACTGACTGCTTTATAACTTCTTAACTTACATCATCTCTCATCTCACTCACTCTGACAGCGTGTAATCTCTTGCAATACACTGAACTACTGACTGCTTTATAACTTCTTAACTTACATCATCTCTCATCTCACTCACTCTGACAGCGTGTAATCTCTTGCAATACACTGAACTACTGACTGCTTTATAACTTCTTAACTCACATCATCTCTCATCTCACTCACTCTGACAGCGTGTAATCTCTTGCAATACACTGAACTACTGACTGCTTTATAACTTCTTAACTTACATCATCTCTCATCTCACTCACTCTGACAGCGTGTAATCTCTTGCAATACACTGAACTACTGACTGCTTTATAACTTCCTAACTTACATCATCTCTCATCTCACTCACTCTGACAGCGTGTAATCTCTTGCAATACACTGAACTACTGACTGCTTTATAACTTCTTAACTTACATCATCTCTCATCTCACTCACTCTGACAGCGTGTAATCTCTTGCAATACACTGAACTACTGACTGCTTTATAACTTCTTAACTTACATCATCTCTCATCTCACTCACTCTGACAGCGTGTAATCTCTTGCAATACACTGAACTACTGACTGCTTTATAACTTCTTAACTTACATCATCTCTCATCTCACTCACTCTGACAGCGTGTAATCTCTTGCAATACACTGAACTACTGACTGCTTTATAACCTCTTAACTTACATCATCTCTCATCTCACTCACTCTGACAGCGTGTAATCTCTTGCAATACACTGAACTACTGACTGCTTTATAACTTCTTAACTTACATCATCTCTCATCTCACTCACTCTGACAGCGTGTAATCTCTTGCAATACACTGAACTACCGACTGCTTTATAACTTCTTAACTTACATCATCTCTCATCTCACTCACTCTGACAGCGTGTAATCTCTTGCAATACACTGAACTACTGACTGCTTTATAACTTCTTAACTTACATCATCTCTCATCTCACTCACTCTGACAGCGATACACTGAACTACTGACTGCTTAACTCACATCATCTCTCATCTCACTCACTCTGACAGCGTGTAATCTCTTGCAATACACTGAAATACCGACTGCTTTATAACTTCTTAACTTACATCATCTCTCATCTCACTCACTCTGACAGCGTGTAATCTCTTGCAATACACTGAACTACTGACTGCTTAACTCACATCATCTCTCATCTCACTCACTCTGACAGCGTGTAATCTCTTGCAATACACTGAACTACTGACTGCTTTATAACTTCTTAACTTACATCATCTCTCATCTCACTCACTCTGACAGCGTGTAATCTCTTGCAATACACTGAACTACTGACTGCTTTATAACTTCTTAACTTACATCATCTCTCATCTCACTCACTCTGACAGCGTGTAATCTCTTGCAATACACTGAACTACTGACTGCTTTATAACTTCTTAACTTACATCATCTCTCATCTCACTCACTCTGACAGCGTGTAATCTCTTGCAATACACTGAACTACTGACTGCTTTATAACTTCTTAACTTACATCATCTCTCATCTCACTCACTCTGACAGCGATACACTGAACTACTGACTGCTTTATAACTTCTTAACTTACATCATCTCTCATCTCACTCACTCTGACAGCGTGTAATCTCTTGCAATACACTGAACTACTGACTGCTTTATAACTTCTTAACTTACATCATCTCTCATCTCACTCACTCTGACAGCGATACACTGAACTACTGACTGCTTTATAACTTCTTAACTTACATCATCTCTCATCTCACTCACTCTGACAGCGTGTAATCTCTTGCAATACACTGAACTACTGACTGCTTTATAACTTCTTAACTTACATCATCTCTCATCTCACTCACTCTGACAGCGTGTAATCTCTTGCAATACACTGAACTACTGACTGCTTTATAACTTCTTAACTTACATCATCTCTCATCTCACTCACTCTGACAGCGTGTAATCTCTTGCAATACACTGAACTACTGACTGCTTTATAACTTCTTAACTTACATCATCTCTCATCTCACTCACTCTGACAGCGTGTAATCTCTTGCAATACACTGAACTACCGACTGCTTTATAACTGCTTAACTTACATCATCTCTCATCTCACTCACTCTGACAGCGTGTAATCTCTTGCAATACACTGAACTACTGACTGCTTTATAACTTCTTAACTTACATCATCTCTCATCTCACTCACTCTGACAGCGTGTAATCTCTTGCAATACACTGAACTACTGACTGCTTTATAACTGCTTAACTTACATCATCTCTCATCTCACTCACTCTGACAGCGTGTAATCTCTTGCAATACACTGAACTACTGACTGCTTTATAACTTCTTAACTTACATCATCTCTCATCTCACTCACTCTGACAGCGTGTAATCTCTTGCAATACACTGAACTACTGACTGCTTTATAACTTCTTAACTTACATCATCTCTCATCTCACTCACTCTGACAGCGATACACTGAACTACTGACTGCTTTATAACTTCTTAACTTACATCATCTCTCATCTCACTCACTCTGACAGCGTGTAATCTCTTGCAATACACTGAACTACTGACTGCTTCATCACTTCTTAACTTACATCATCTCTCATCTCACTCACTCTGACAGCGTGTAATCTCTTGCAATACACTGAACTACTGACTGCTTTATAACTTCTTAACTTACATCATCTCTCATCTCACTCACTCTGACAGCGATACACTGAACTACTGACTGCTTTATAACTTCTTAACTTACATCATCTCTCATCTCACTCACTCTGACAGCGTGTAATCTCTTGCAATACACTGAACTACTGACTGCTTTATAACTTCTTAACTTACATCATCTCTCATCTCACTCACTCTGACAGCGTGTAATCTCTTGCAATACACTGAACTACTCACTGCTTTATAACTTCTTAACTTACATCATCTCTCATCTCACTCACTCTGACAGCGTGTAATCTCTTGCAATACACTGAACTACTGACTGCTTTATAACTTCTTAACTTACATCATCTCTCATCTCACTCACTCTGACAGCGATACACTGAACTACTGACTGCTTTATAACTTCTTAACTTACATCATCTCTCATCTCACTCACTCTGACAGCGTGTAATCTCTTGCAATACACTGAACTACTGACTGCTTTATAACTTCTTAACTTACATCATCTCTCATCTCACTCACTCTGACAGCGTGTAATCTCTTGCGATACACTGAACTACTGACTGCTTTATAACTTCTTAACTTACATCATCTCTCATCTCACTCACTCTGACAGCGATACACTGAACTACTGACTGCTTAACTTACATCATCTCTCATCTCACTCACTCTGACAGCGTGTAATCTCTTGCAATACACTGAACTACTGACTGCTTTATAACTTCTTAACTTACATCATCTCTCATCTCACTCACTCTGACAGCGTGTAATCTCTTGCAATACACTGAACTACTGACTGCTTTATAACTTCTTAACTTACATCATCTCTCATCTCACTCACTCTGACAGCGTGTAATCTCTTGCAATACACTGAACTACTGACTGCTTTATAACTTCTTAACTCACATCATCTCTCATCTCACTCACTCTGACAGCGTGTAATCTCTTGCAATACACTGAACTACTGACTGCTTTATAACTTCTTAACTTACATCATCTCTCATCTCACTCACTCTGACAGCGTGTAATCTCTTGCAATACACTGAACTACTGACTGCTTTATAACTTCTTAACTTACATCATCTCTCATCTCACTCACTCTGACAGCGTGTAATCTCTTGCAATACACTGAACTACTGACTGCTTTATAACTTCTTAACTTACATCATCTCTCATCTCACTCACTCTGACAGCGTGTAATCTCTTGCAATACACTGAACTACTGACTGCTTTATAACTTCTTAACTTACATCATCTCTCATCTCACTCACTCTGACAGCGTGTAATCTCTTGCAATACACTGAACTACTGACTGCTTTATAACTTCTTAACTTACATCATCTCTCATCTCACTCACTCTGACAGCGTGTAATCTCTTGCAATACACTGAACTACTGACTGCTTTATAACTTCTTAACTCACATCATCTCTCATCTCACTCACTCTGACAGCGTGTAATCTCTTGCAATACACTGAACTACTGACTGCTTTATAACTTCTTAACTTACATCATCTCTCATCTCACTCACTCTGACAGCGTGTAATCTCTTGCAATACACTGAACTACTGACTGCTTTATAACTTCTTAACTTACATCATCTCTCATCTCACTCACTCTGACAGCGTGTAATCTCTTGCAATACACTGAACTACTGACTGCTTTATAACTTCTTAACTTACATCATCTCTCATCTCACTCACTCTGACAGCGTGTAATCTCTTGCAATACACTGAACTACTGACTGCTTTATAACTTCTTAACTTACATCATCTCTCATCTCACTCACTCTGACAGCGTGTAATCTCTTGCAATACACTGAACTACTGACTACTTTATAACTTCTTAACTTACATCATCTCTCATCTCACTCACTCTGACAGCGTGTAATCTCTTGCAATACACTGAACTACTGACTGCTTTATAACTTCTTAACTTACATCATCTCTCATCTCACTCACTCTGACAGCGTGTAATCTCTTGCAATACACTGAACTACTGACTGCTTTATAACTTCTTAACTTACATCATCTCTCATCTCACTCACTCTGACAGCGTGTAATCTCTTGCAATACACTGAACTACCGACTGCTTTATAACTTCTTAACTTACATCATCTCTCATCTCACTCACTCTGACAGCGTGTAATCTCTTGCAATACACTGAACTACTGACTGCTTTATAACTTCTTAACTTACATCATCTCTCATCTCACTCACTCTGACAGCGTGTAATCTCTTGCAATACACTGAACTACTGACTGCTTTATAACTCCTTAACTTACATCATCTCTCATCTCACTCACTCTGACAGCGTGTAATCTCTTGCAATACACTGAACTACTGACTGCTTTATAACTTCTTAACTTACATCATCTCTCATCTCACTCACTCTGACAGCGTGTAATCTCTTGCAATACACTGAACTACTGACTGCTTTATAACTTCTTAACTTACATCATCTCTCATCTCATTCACTCTGACAGCGTGTAATCTCTTGCAATACACTGAACTACTGACTGCTTTATAACTTCTTAACTTACATCATCTCTCATCTCACTCACTCTGACAGCGTGTAATCTCTTGCAATACACTGAACTACTGACTGCTTTATAACTTCTTAACTTACATCATCTCTCATCTCACTCACTCTGACAGCGTGTAATCTCTTGCAATACACTGAACTACTGACTGCTTTATAACTTCTTAACTTACATCATCTCTCATCTCACTCACTCTGACAGCATGTAATCTCTTGCAATACACTGAACTACTGACTGCTTTATAACTTCTTAACTTACATCATCTCTCATCTCACTCACTCTGACAGCGTGTAATCTCTTGCAATACACTGAACTACTGACTGCTTTATAACTTCTTAACTTACATCATCTCTCATCTCACTCACTCTGACAGCGTGTAATCTCTTGCAATACACTGAACTACTGACTGCTTTATAACTTCTTAACTTACATCATCTCTCATCTCACTCACTCTGACAGCGTGTAATCTCTTGCAATACACTGAACTACTGACTGCTTTATAACTTCTTAACTTACATCATCTCTCATCTCACTCACTCTGACAGCGTGTAATCTCTTGCAATACACTGAACTACTGACTGCTTTATAACTTCTTAACTTACATCATCTCTCATCTCACTCACTCTGACAGCGTGTAATCTCTTGCAATACACTGAACTACTGAATGCTTTATAACTTCTTAACTTACATCATCTCTCATCTCACTCACTCTGACAGCGTGTAATCTCTTACAATACACTGAACTACTGAGTGCTTTATAACTTCTTAACTTACATCATCTGTCATCTCACTCACTCTGACAGCGTGTAATCTCTTGCAATACACTGAACTACTGACTGCTTTATAACTTCTTAACTCACATCATCTCTCATCTCACTCACTCTGACAGCGTGTGATCTCTTGCAATACACTGAACTACTGACTGCTTTATAACTTCTTAACTTACATCATCTCTCATCTCACTCACTCTGACAGCGTGTGATCTCTTGCAATACACTGAACTACTGACTGCTTTATAACTTCTTAACTTACATCATCTCTCATCTCACTCACTCTGACAGCATGTAATCTCTTGCAATACACTGAACTACCGACTGCTTTATAACTTCTTAACTTACATCATCTCTCATCTCACTCACTCTGACAGCGTGTAATCTCTTGCGATACACTGAACTACTGACTGCTTTATAACTTCTTAACTTACATCATCTCTCATCTCACTCACTCTGACAGCGTGTAATCTCTTACAATACACTGAACTACTGACTGCTTTATAACTTCTTAACTTACATCATCTCTCATCTCACTCACTCTGACAGCGTGTAATCTCTTGCAATACACTGAACTACTGACTGCTTTATAACTTCTTAACTTACATCATCTCTCATCTCACTCACTCTGACAGCGTGTAATCTCTTGCAATACACTGAACTACTGACTGCTTTATAACTTCTTAACTTACATCATCTCTCATCTCACTCACTCTGACAGCGTGTAATCTCTTGCAATACACTGAACTACTGACTGCTTTATAACTTCTTAACTTACATCATCTCTCATCTCACTCACTCTGACAGCGTGTAATCTCTTGCAATACACTGAACTACCGACTGCTTTATAACTTCTTAACTTACATCATCTCTCATCTCACTCACTCTGACAGCGTGTAATCTCTTGCAATACACTGAACTACTGACTGCTTTATAACTTCTTAACTTACATCATCTCTCATCTCACTCACTCTGACAGCGTGTAATCTCTTGCAATACACTGAACTACTGACTGCTTTATAACTTCTTAACTTACATCATCTCTCATCTCACTCACTCTGACAGCGTGTAATCTCTTGCAATACACTGAACTACTGACTGCTTTATAACTTCTTAACTTACATCATCTCTCATCTCACTCACTCTGACAGCGTGTAATCTCTTGCAATACACTGAACTACCGACTGCTTTATAACTTCTTAACTTACATCATCTCTCATCTCACTCACTCTGACAGCGTGTAATCTCTTGCAATACACTGAACTACCGACTGCTTTATAACTTCTTAACTTACATCATCTCTCATCTCACTCACTCTGACAGCGTGTAATCTCTTGCAATACACTGAACTACTGACTGCTTTATAACTTCTTAACTTACATCATCTCTCATCTCACTCACTCTGACAGCGTGTAATCTCTTGCAATACACTGAACTACTGACTGCTTTATAACTTCTTAACTTACATCATCTCTCATCTCACTCACTCTGACAGCGTGTAATCTCTTGCAATACACTGAACTACTGACTGCTTTATAACTTCTTAACTTACATCATCTCTCATCTCACTCACTCTGACAGCGTGTAATCTCTTGCAATACACTGAACTACTGACTGCTTTATAACTTCTTAACTTACATCATCTCTCATCTCACTCACTCTGACAGCGTGTAATCTCTTGCAATACACTGAACTACCGACTGCTTTATAACTTCTTAACTTACATCATCTCTCATCTCACTCACTCTGACAGCGTGTAATCTCTTGCAATACACTGAACTACCGACTGCTTTATAACTTCTTAACTTACATCATCTCTCATCTCACTCACTCTGACAGCGTGTAATCTCTTGCAATACACTGAACTACTGACTGCTTTATAACTTCTTAACTTACATCATCTCTCATCTCACTCACTCTGACAGCGTGTAATCTCTTGCAATACACTGAACTACTGACTGCTTTATAACTTCTTAACTTACATCATCTCTCATCTCACTCACTCTGACAGCGTGTAATCTCTTGCAATACACTGAACTACTGACTGCTTTATAACTTCTTAACTTACATCATCTCTCATCTCACTCACTCTGACAGCGTGTAATCTCTTGCAATACACTGAACTACTGACTGCTTTATAACTTCTTAACTTACATCATCTCTCATCTCACTCACTCTGACAGCGTGTAATCTCTTACAATACACTGAACTACCGACTGCTTTATAACCTCTTAACTTACATCATCTCTCATCTCACTCACTCTGACAGCGTGTAATCTCTTGCAATACACTGAACTACCGACTGCTTTATAACTTCTTAACTTACATCATCTCTCATCTCACTCACTCTGACAGCGTGTAATCTCTTGCAATACACTGAACTACTGACTGCTTTATAACTTCTTAACTTACATCATCTCTCATCTCACTCAATCTGACAGCGTGTGATCTCTTGCAATACACTGAACTACTGACTGCTTTATAACTTCTTAACTTACATCATCTCTCATCTCACTCACTCTGACAGCGTGTAATCTCTTGCAATACACTGAACTACTGACTGCTTTATAACTTCTTAACTTACATCATCTCTCATCTCACTCACTCTGACAGCGATACACTGAACTACTGACTGCTTTATAACTTCTTAACTTACATCATCTCTCATCTCACTCACTCTGACAGCGTGTAATCTCTTGCAATACACTGAACTACTGACTGCTTTATAACTTCTTAACATACATCATCTCTCATCTCACTCACTCTGACAGCGTGTAATCTCTTGCAATACACTGAACTACTGACTGCTTTATAACTTCTTAACTTACATCATCTCTCATCTCACTCACTCTGACAGCGTTTAATCTCTTGCAATACACTGAACTACTGACTGCTTAACTTACATCATCTCTCATCTCACTCACTCTGACAGCGTGTGATCTCTTGCAATACACTGAACTACTGACTGCTTTATAACTTCTTAACTTACATCATCTCTCATCTCACTCACTCTGACAGCGTGTAATCTCTTGCAATACACTGAACTACTGACTGCTTTATAACTTCTTAACTTACATCATCTCTCATCTCACTCACTCTGACAGCGTGTAATCTCTTGCGATACACTGAACTACTGACTGCTTTATAACTTCTTAACTTACATCATCTCTCATCTCACTCACTCTGACAGCGTGTAATCTCTTGCAATACACTGAACTACTGACTGCTTTATAACTTCTTAACTTACATCATCTCATATCTCACTCACTCTGACAGCGTGTAATCTCTTGCAATACACTGAACTACTGACTGCTTTATAACTTCTTAACTTACATCATCTCTCATCTCACTCACTCTGACAGCGATACACTGAACTACTGACTGCTTTATAACTTCTTAACTCACATCATCTCTCATCTCACTCACTCTGACAGCGTGTAATCTCTTGCAATACACTGAACTACTGACTGCTTTATAACTTCTTAACTTACATCATCTCTCATCTCACTCACTCTGACAGCGTGTAATCTCTTGCAATACACTGAACTACTGACTGCTTTATAACTTCTTAACTTACATCATCTCTCATCTCACTCACTCTGACAGCGATACACTGAACTACTGACTGCTTTATAACTTCTTAACTTACATCATCTCTCATCTCACTCACTCTGACAGCGTGTAATCTCTTGCAATACACTGAACTACTGACTGCTTTATAACTTCTTAACTTACATCATCTCTCATCTCACTCACTCTGACAGCGTGTAATCTCTTGCAATACACTGAACTACTGACTGCTTTATAACTTCTTAACTTACATCATCTCTCATCTCACTCACTCTGACAGCGTGTAATCTCTTGCAATACACTGAACTACCGACTGCTTTATAACTTCTTAACTTACATCATCTCTCATCTCACTCACTCTGACAGCGTGTAATCTCTTGCAATACACTGAACTACTGACTGCTTTATAACTTCTTAACTTACATCATCTCTCATCTCACTCACTCTGACAGCGTGTAATCTCTTGCAATACACTGAACTACCGACTGCTTTATAACTTCTTAACTTACATCATCTCTCATCTCACTCACTCTGACAGCGATACACTGAACTACTGACTGCTTTATAACTTCTTAACTTACATCATCTCTCATCTCACTCACTCTGACAGCGATACACTGAACTACTGACTGCTTTATAACTTCTTAACTTACATCATCTCTCATCTCACTCACTCTGACAGCGTGTAATCTCTTGCAATACACTGAACTACCGACTGCTTTATAACTTCTTAACTTACATCATCTCTCATCTCACTCACTCTGACAGCGTGTAATCTCTTGCAATACACTGAACTACCGACTGCTTTATAACTTCTTAACTTACATCATCTCTCATCTCACTCACTCTGACAGCGTGTAATCTCTTGCAATACACTGAACTACTGACTGCTTTATAACTTCTTAACTTACATCATCTCTCATCTCACTCACTCTGACAGCGTGTAATCTCTTGCAATACACTGAACTACCGACTGCTTTATAACTTCTTAACTTACATCATCTCTCATCTCACTCACTCTGACAGCGATACACTGAACTACTGACTGCTTTATAACTTCTTAACTTACATCATCTCTCATCTCACTCACTCTGACAGCGATACACTGAACTACTGACTGCTTTATAACTTCTTAACTTACATCATCTCTCATCTCACTCACTCTGACAGCGTGTAATCTCTTGCAATACACTGAACTACTGACTGCTTTATAACTTCTTAACTTACATCATCTCTCATCTCACTCACTCTGACAGCGTGTAATCTCTTGCAATACACTGAACTACTGACTGCTTTATAACTTCTTAACTTACATCATCTCTCATCTCACTCACTCTGACAGCGTGTAATCTCTTGCAATACACTGAACTACCGACTGCTTTATAACTTCTTAACTTACATCATCTCTCATCTCACTCACTCTGACAGCGTGTAATCTCTTGCAATACACTGAACTACTGACTGCTTTATAACTTCTTAACTTACATCATCTCTCATCTCACTCACTCTGACAGCGTGTAATCTCTTGCGATACACTGAACTACTGACTGCTTTATAACTTCTTAACTTACATCATCTCTCATCTCATCTCACTCACTCTGACAGCGTGTAATCTCTTGCAATACACTGAACTACTGACTGCTTTATAACTTCTTAACTTACATCATCTCTCATCTCACTCACTCTGACAGCGTGTAATCTCTTGCAATACACTGAACTACCGACTGCTTTATAACTTCTTAACTCACATCATCTCTCATCTCACTCACTCTGACAGCGTGTAATCTCTTGCAATACACTGAACTACTGACTGCTTTATAACTTCTTAACCTACATCATCTCTCATCTCACTCACTCTGACAGCGATACACTGAACTACTGACTGCTTTATAACTTCTTAACTTACATCATCTCTCATCTCACTCACTCTGACAGCGTGTAATCTCTTGCGATACACTGAACTACTGACTGCTTTATAACTTCTTAACTTACATCATCTCTCATCTCACTCACTCTGACAGCGTGTAATCTCTTGCGATACACTGAACTACTGACTGCTTTATAACTTCTTAACTCACATCATCTCTCATCTCACTCACTCTGACAGCGTGTAATCTCTTGCAATACACTGAACTACCGACTGCTTTATAACTTCTTAACTTACATCATCTCTCATCTCACTCACTCTGACAGCGTGTGATCTCTTGCAATACACTGAACTACTGACTGCTTTATAACTTCTTAACTTACATCATCTCTCATCTCACTCACTCTGACAGCGTGTAATCTCTTGCAATACACTGAACTACTGACTGCTTTATAACTTCTTAACTCACATCATCTCTCATCTCACTCACTCTGACAGCGTGTAATCTCTTGCAATACACTGAACTACTGACTGCTTTATAACTTCTTAACTTACATCATCTCTCATCTCACTCACTCTGACAGCGTGTAATCTCTTGCGATACACTGAACTACTGACTGCTTTATAACTTCTTAACTCACATCATCTCTCATCTCACTCACTCTGACAGCGTGTAATCTCTTGCAATACACTGAACTACCGACTGCTTTATAACTTCTTAACTTACATCATCTCTCATCTCACTCACTCTGACAGCGTGTGATCTCTTGCGATACACTGAACTACCGACTGCTTTATAACTTCTTAACTTACATCATCTCTCATCTCACTCACTCTGACAGCGTGTGATCTCTTGCAATACACTGAACTACTGACTGCTTTATAACTTCTTAACTTACATCATCTCTCATCTCACTCACTCTGACAGCGTGTAATCTCTTGCAATACACTGAACTACTGACTGCTTTATAACTTCTTAACTTACATCATCTCTCATCTCACTCACTCTGACAGCGTGTAATCTCTTGCAATACACTGAACTACCGACTGCTTTATAACTTCTTAACTTACATCATCTCTCATCTCACTCACTCTGACAGCGTGTAATCTCTTGCAATACACTGAACTACTGACTGCTTTATAACTTCTTAACTTACATCATCTCTCATCTCACTCACTCTGACAGCGTGTAATCTCTTGCAATACACTGAACTACCGACTGCTTTATAACTTCTTAACTTACATCATCTCTCATCTCACTCACTCTGACAGCGTGTAATCTCTTGCAATACACTGAACTAGTGACTGCTTTATAACTTCTTAACTTACATCATCTCTCATCTCACTCACTCTGACAGCGTGTAATCTCTTGCAATACACTGAACTACTGACTGCTTTATAACTTCTTAACTCACATCATCTCTCATCTCACTCACTCTGACAGCGTGTAATCTCTTGCAATACACTGAACTACTGACTGCTTTATAACTTCTTAACTTACATCATCTCTCATCTCACTCACTCTGACAGCGTGTAATCTCTTGCAATACACTGAACTACTGACTGCTTTATAACTTCTTAACTCACATCATCTCTCATCTCACTCACTCTGACAGCGTGTAATCTCTTGCAATACACTGAACTACTGACTGCTTTATAACTTCTTAACTTACATCATCTCTCATCTCACTCACTCTGACAGCGTGTGATCTCTTGCAATACACTGAACTACTGACTGCTTTATAACTTCTTAACTTACATCATCTCTCATCTCACTCACTCTGACAGCGTGTAATCTCTTGCAATACACTGAACTACTGACTGCTTTATAACTTCTTAACTTACATCATCTCTCATCTCACTCACTCTGACAGCGTGTAATCTCTTGCAATACACTGAACTACTGACTGCTTAACTCACATCATCTCTCATCTCACTCACTCTGACAGCGTGTGATCTCTTGCAATACACTGAACTACTGACTGCTTTATAACTTCTTAACTTACATCATCTCTCATCTCACTCACTCTGACAGCGTGTAATCTCTTGCAATACACTGAACTACTGACTGCTTTATAACTTCTTAACTTACATCATCTCTCATCTCACTCACTCTGACAGCGTGTAATCTCTTGCAATACACTGAACTACTGACTGCTTTATAACTTCTTAACTTACATCATCTCTCATCTCACTCACTCTGACAGCGTGTGATCTCTTGCAATACACTGAACTACTGACTGCTTTATAACTTCTTAACTTACATCATCTCTCATCTCCCTCACTCTGACAGCGATACACTGAACTACCGACTGCTTTATAACTGCTTAACTTACATCATCTCTCATCTCACTCACTCTGACAGCATGTAATCTCTTGCAATACACTGAACTACTGACTGCTTTATAACTTCTTAACTTACATCATCTCTCATCTCACTCACTCTGACAGCGATACACTGAACTACCGACTGCTTTATAACTTCTTAACTTACATCATCTCTCATCTCACTCACTCTGACAGCATGTAATCTCTTGCAATACACTGAACTACTGACTGCTTTATAACTTCTTAACTTACATCATCTCTCATCTCACTCACTCTGACAGCGATACACTGAACTACCGACTGCTTTATAACTTCTTAACTTACATCATCTCTCATCTCACTCACTCTGACAGCATGTAATCTCTTGCAATACACTGAACTACTGACTGCTTTATAACTTCTTAACTTACATCATCTCTCATCTCACTCACTCTGACAGCGTGTAATCTCTTGCAATACACTGAACTACTGACTGCTTTATAACTTCTTAACTTACATTATCTCTCATCTCACTCACTCTGACAGCGTGTAATCTCTTGCAATACACTGAACTACTGACTGCTTTATAACTTCTTAACTTACATCATCTCTCATCTCACTCACTCTGACAGCGTGTAATCTCTTGCAATACACTGAACTACTGACTGCTTTATAACTTCTTAACTTACATTATCTCTCATCTCACTCACTCTGACAGCGTGTAATCTCTTGCAATACACTGAACTACTGACTGCTTTATAACTTCTTAACTTACATCATCTCTCATCTCACTCACTCTGACAGCGTGTAATCTCTTGCAATACACTGAACTACCGACTGCTTTATAACTTCTTAACTTACATCATCTCTCACCTCACTCACTCTGACAGCGTGTAATCTCTTGCGATACACTGAACTACTGACTGCTTTTTAACTTCTTAACTTACATCATCTCTCATCTCACTCACTCTGACAGCGTGTAATCTCTTGCAATACACTGAACTACTGACTGCTTTATAACTTCTTAACTTACATCATCTCTCATCTCACTCACTCTGACAGCGTGTAATCGCTTGCAATACACTGAACTACTGACTGCTTTATAACTTCTTAACTTACATCATCTCTCATCTCACTCACTCTGACAGCGTGTAATCTCTTGCAATACACTGAACTACTGACTGCTTTATAACTTCTTAACTTACATCATCTCTCATCTCACTCACTCTGACAGCGTGTAATCTCTTGCAATACACTGAACTACCGACTGCTTTATAACTTCTTAACTTACATCATCTCTCATCTCACTCACTCTGACAGCGTGTAATCTCTTGCAATACACTGAACTACTGACTGCTTTATAACTTCTTAACTTACATCATCTCTCATCTCACTCACTCTGACAGCGTGTAATCTCTTGCAATACACTGAACTACTGACTGCTTTATAACTTCTTAACTTACATCATCTCTCATCTCACTCACTCTGACAGCGTGTAATCTCTTGCAATACACTGAACTACCGACTGCTTTATAACTTCTTAACTTACATCATCTCTCATCTCACTCACTCTGACAGCGTGTAATCTCTTGCAATACACTGAACTACCGACTGCTTTATAACTTCTTAACTTACATCATCTCTCATCTCACTCACTCTGACAGCGTGTAATCTCTTGCAATACACTGAACTACTGACTGCTTTATAACTTCTTAACTTACATCATCTCTCATCTCACTCACTCTGACAGCGTGTAATCTCTTGCTATACACTGAACTACTGACTGCTTTATAACTTCTTAACTTACATCATCTCTCATCTCACTCACTCTGACAGCGTGTAATCTCTTGCAATACACTGAACTACTGACTGCTTTATAACTTCTTAACTTACATCATCTCTCATCTCACTCACTCTGACAGCGTGTAATCTCTTGCAATACACTGAACTACTGACTGCTTTATAACTTCTTAACTTACATCATCTCTCATCTCACTCACTCTGACAGCGTGTAATCTCTTGCAATACACTGAACTACTGACTGCTTTATAACTTCTTAACTTACATCATCTCTCATCTCACTCACTCTGACAGCGTGTAATCTCTTGCAATACACTGAACTACTGACTGATTTATAACTTCTTAACTTACATCATCTCTCATCTCACTCACTCTGACAGCGTGTAATCTCTTGCAATACACTGAACTACTGACTGCTTTATAACTTCTTAACTTACATCATCTCTCATCTCACTCACTCTGACAGCGTGTAATCTCTTGCAATACACTGAACTACCGACTGCTTTATAACTTCTTAACTTACATCATCTCTCATCTCACTCACTCTGACAGCGTGTAATCTCTTGCAATACACTGAACTACTGACTGCTTTATAACTTCTTAACTTACATCATCTCTCATCTCACTCACTCTGACAGCGTGTAATCTCTTGCAATACACTGAACTACTGACTGCTTTATAACTTCTTAACTTACATCATCTCTCATCTCACTCACTCTGACAGCGTGTAATCTCTTGCAATACACTGAACTACTGACTGCTTTATAACTTCTTAACTTACATCATCTCTCATCTCACTCACTCTGACAGCGTGTAATATCTTGCAATACACTGAACTACCGACTGCTTTATAACTTCTTAACTCACATCATCTCTCATCTCACTCACTCTGACAGCGATACACTGAACTACCGACTGCTTTATAACTTCTTAACTTACATCATCTCTCACCTCACTCACTCTGACAGCATGTAATCTCTTGCAATACACTGAACTACTGACTGCTTTATAACTTCTTAACTTACATCATCTCTCATCTCACTCACTCTGACAGCGATACACTGAACTACCGACTGCTTTATAACTTCTTAACTTACATCATCTCTCATCTCACTCACTCTGACAGCGTGTGATCTCTTGCAATACACTGAACTACTGACTGCTTTATAACTTCTTAACTTACATCATCTCTCATCTCACTCACTCTGACAGCGTGTAATCTCTTGCAATACACTGAACTACTGACTGCTTTATAACTTCTTAACTTACATCATCTCTCATCTCACTCACTCTGACAGCGTGTAATCTCTTGCAATACACTGAACTACTGACTGCTTTATAACTTCTTAACTTACATCATCTCTCATCTCACTCACTCTGACAGCGATACACTGAACTACCGACTGCTTTATAACTTCTTAACTTACATCATCTCTCATCTCACTCACTCTGACAGCGTGTAATCTCTTGCAATACACTGAACTACTGACTGCTTTATAACTTCTTAACTTACATCATCTCTCATCTCACTCACTCTGACAGCGTGTAATCTCTTGCAATACACTGAACTACTGACTGCTTTATAACTTCTTAACTTACATCATCTCTCATCTCACTCACTCTGACAGCGTGTAATCTCTTGCAATACACTGAACTACTGACTGCTTTATAACTTCTTAACTTACATCATCTCTCATCTCACTCACTCTGACAGCGATACACTGAACTACCGACTGCTTTATAACTTCTTAACTTACATCATCTCTCATCTCACTCACTCTGACAGCGTGTAATCTCTTGCAATACACTGAACTACTGACTGCTTTATAACTTCTTAACTTACATCATCTCTCATCTCACTCACTCTGACAGCGTGTAATCTCTTGCAATACACTGAACTACTGACTGCTTTATAACTTCTTAACTTACATCATCTCTCATCTCACTCACTCTGACAGCGTGTAATCTCTTGCAATACACTGAACTACTGACTGCTTTATAACTTCTTAACTTACATCATCTCTCATCTCACTCACTCTGACAGCGTGTAATCTCTTGCAATACACTGAACTACTGACTGCTTTATAACTTCTTAACTTACATCATCTCTCATCTCACTCACTCTGACAGCGTGTAATCTCTTGCAATACACTGAACTACTGACTGCTTAACTCACATCATCTCTCATCTCACTCACTCTGACAGCGTGTAATCTCTTGCAATACACTGAACTACTGACTGCTTTATAACTTCTTAACTTACATCATCTCTCATCTCACTCACTCTGACAGCGTGTGATCTCTTGCAATACACTGAACTACTGACTGCTTTATAACTTCCTAACTTACATCATCTCTCATATCACTCACCCTGACAGCGTGTAATCTCTTGCAATACACTGAACTACTGACTGCTTTATAACTTCTTAACTTACATCATCTCTCATCTCACTCACTCTGACAGCGTGTAATCTCTTGCAATACACTGAACTACTGACTGCTTAACTCACATCATCTCTCATCTCACTCACTCTGACAGCGATACACTGAACTACTGACTGCTTAACTTACATCATCTCTCATCTCACTCACTCTGACAGCGTGTAATCTCTTGCAATACACTGAACTACTGACTGCTTTATAACTTCTTAACTTACATCATCTCTCATCTCACTCACTCTGACAGCGTGTAATCTCTTGCAATACACTGAACTACTGACTGCTTTATAACTTCTTAAATTACATCATCTCTCATCTCACTCACTCTGACAGCGTGTAATCTCTTACAATACACTGAACTACCGACTGCTTTATAACTTCTTAACTTACATCATCTCTCATCTCACTCACTCTGACAGCGTGTGATCTCTTGCAATACACTGAACTACTGACTGCTTTATAACTTCTTAACTTACATCATCTCTCATCTCACTCACTCTGACAGCGTGTGATCTCTTGCAATACACTGAACTACTGACTGCTTTATAACTTCTTAACTTACATCATCTCTCATCTCACTCACTCTGACAGCGTGTAATCTCTTACAATACACTGAACTACCGACTGCTTTATAACTTCTTAACTTACATCATCTCTCATCTCACTCACTCTGACAGCGTGTAATCTCTTGCAATACACTGAACTACTGACTGCTTAACTCACATCATCTCTCATCTCACTCACTCTGACAGCGTGTAATCTCTTGCAATACACTGAACTACTGACTGCTTAACTCACATCATCTCTCATCTCACTCACTCTGACAGCGTGTAATCTCTTGCAATACACTGAACTACCGACTGCTTTATAACTTCTTAACTTACATCATCTCTCATCTCACTCACTCTGACAGCGTGTAATCTCTTGCAATACACTGAACTACTGACTGCTTTATAACTTCTTAACTTACATCATCTCTCATCTCACTCACTCTGACAGCGTGTGATCTCTTGCAATACACTGAACTACTGACTGCTTTATAACTTCTTAACTTACATCATCTCTCATCTCACTCACTCTGACAGCGTGTAATCTCTTACAATACACTGAACTACTGACTGCTTTATAACTTCTTAACTTACATCATCTCTCATCTCACTCACTCTGACAGCGTGTGATCTCTTGCAATACACTGAACTACTGACTGCTTTATAACTTCTTAACTTACATCATCTCTCATCTCACTCACTCTGACAGCGTGTGATCTCTTGCAATACACTGAACTACCGACTGCTTTATAACTTCTTAACTTACATCATCTCTCATCTCACTCACTCTGACAGCGTGTAATCTCTTGCAATACACTGAACTACTGACTGCTTTATAACTTCTTAACTTACATCATCTCTCATCTCACTCACTCTGACAGCGTGTAATCTCTTGCAATACACTGAACTACTGACTGCTTTATAACTTCTTAACTTACATCATCTCTCATCTCACTCACTCTGACAGCGTGTAATCTCTTACAATACACTGAACTACCGACTGCTTTATAACTTCTTAACTTACATCATCTCTCATCTCACTCACTCTGACAGCGTGTAATCTCTTGCAATACACTGAACTACTGACTGCTTAACTCACATCATCTCTCATCTCACTCACTCTGACAGCGTGTAATCTCTTGCAATACACTGAACTACTGACTGCTTTATAACTTCTTAACTTACATCATCTCTCATCTCACTCACTCTGACAGCGTGTAATCTCTTGCAATACACTGAACTACTGACTGCTTTATAACTTCTTAACTTACATCATCTCTCATCTCACTCACTCTGACAGCGTGTAATCTCTTGCAATACACTGAACTACTGACTGCTTTATAACTTCTTAACTTACATCATCTCTCATCTCACTCACTCTGACAGCGTGTGATCTCTTGCAATACACTGAACTACCGACTGCTTTATAACTTCTTAACTTACATCATCTCTCATCTCACTCACTCTGACAGCGTGTAATCTCTTGCAATACACTGAACTACTGACTGCTTTATAACTTCTTAACTTACATCATCTCTCATCTCACTCACTCTGACAGCGTGTAATCTCTTGCAATACACTGAACTACTGACTGCTTTATAACTTCTTAACTTACATCATCTCTCATCTCACTCACTCTGACAGCGTGTAATCTCTTGCAATACACTGAACTACCGACTGCTTTATAACTTCTTAACTTACATCATCTCTCATCTCACTCACTCTGACAGCGTGTAATCTCTTGCAATACACTGAACTACTGACTGCTTAACTCACATCATCTCTCATCTCACTCACTCTGACAGCGTGTAATCTCTTGCAATACACTGAACTACTGACTGCTTAACTCACATCATCTCTCATCTCACTCACTCTGACAGCGTGTAATCTCTTGCAATACACTGAACTGCTGACTGCTTTATAACTTCTTAACTTACATCATCTCTCATCTCACTCACTCTGACAGCGTGTAATCTCTTGCAATACACTGAACTACTGACTGCTTTATAACTTCTTAACTTACATCATCTCTCATCTCACTCACTCTGACAGCGTGTAATCTCTTACAATACACTGAACTACCGACTGCTTTATAACTTCTTAACTTACATCATCTCTCATCTCACTCACTCTGACAGCGTGTAATCTCTTGCAATACACTGAACTACTGACTGCTTAACTTACATCATCTCTCATCTCACTCACTCTGACAGCGTGTAATCTCTTGCAATACACTGAACTACTGACTGCTTTATAACTTCTTAACTTACATCATCTCTCATCTCACTCACTCTGACAGCGATACACTGAACTACTGACTGCTTTATAACTTCTTAACTTACATCATCTCTCATCTCACTCACTCTGACAGCGTGTAATCTCTTGCAATACACTGAACTACTGACTGCTTTATAACTTCCTAACTTACATCATCTCTCATCTCACTCACTCTGACAGCGTGTAATCTCTTGCAATACACTGAACTACTGACTGCTTAACTCACATCATCTCTCATCTCACTCACTCTGACAGCGATACACTGAACTACTGACTGCTTAACTTACATCATCTCTCATCTCACTCACTCTGACAGCGTGTAATCTCTTGCAATACACTGAACTACTGACTGCTTTATAACTTCTTAACTTACATCATCTGTCATCTCACTCACTCTGACAGCGTGTAATCTCTTGCAATACACTGAACTACTGACTGCTTTATAACTTCTTAACTTACATCATCTCTCATCTCACTCACTCTGACAGCGATACACTGAACTACTGACTGCTTTATAACTTCTTAACTTACATCATCTCTCATCTCACTCACTCTGACAGCGTGTGATCTCTTGCAATACACTGAACTACTGACTGCTTTATAACTTCCTAACTTACATCATCTCTCATCTCACTCACTCTGACAGCGTGTGATCTCTTGCAATACACTGAACTACTGACTGCTTTATAACTTCTTAACTTACATCATCTCTCATCTCACTCACTCTGACAGCGATACACTGAACTACTGACTGCTTAACTTACATCATCTCTCATCTCACTCACTCTGACAGCGTGTAATCTCTTGCAATACACTGAACTACTGACTGCTTTATAACTTCTTAACTTACATCATCTCTCATCTCACTCACTCTGACAGCGTGTAATCTCTTGCAATACACTGAACTACTGACTGCTTTATAACTTCTTAACTTACATCATCTCTCATCTCACTCACTCTGACAGCGTGTAATCTCTTACAATACACTGAACTACCGACTGCTTTATAACTTCTTAACTTACATCATCTCTCATCTCACTCACTCTGACAGCGTGTGATCTCTTGCAATACACTGAACTACTGACTGCTTTATAACTTCTTAACTTACATCATCTCTCATCTCACTCACTCTGACAGCGTGTGATCTCTTGCAATACACTGAACTACTGACTGCTTTATAACTTCTTAACTTACATCATCTCTCATCTCACTCACTCTGACAGCGTGTAATCTCTTACAATACACTGAACTACCGACTGCTTTATAACTTCTTAACTTACATCATCTCTCATCTCACTCACTCTGACAGCGTGTAATCTCTTGCAATACACTGAACTACTGACTGCTTTATAACTTCTTAACTTACATCATCTCTCATCTCACTCACTCTGACAGCGTGTAATCTCTTGCAATACACTGAACTACTGACTGCTTTATAACTTCTTAACTTACATCATCTCTCATCTCACTCACTCTGACAGCGTGTAATCTCTTGCAATACACTGAACTACTGACTGCTTTATAACTTCTTAACTTACATCATCTCTCATCTCACTCACTCTGACAGCGTGTAATCTCTTGCAATACACTGAACTACTGACTGCTTTATAACTTCTTAACTTACATCATCTCTCATCTCACTCACTCTGACAGCGTGTAATCTCTTGCAATACACTGAACTACTGACTGCTTTATAACTTCTTAACTTACATCATCTCTCATCTCACTCACTCTGACAGCGTGTGATCTCTTGCAATACACTGAACTACTGACTGCTTTATAACTTCTTAACTTACATCATCTCTCATCTCACTCACTCTGACAGCGTGTGATCTCTTGCAATACACTGAACTACTGACTGCTTTATAACTTCTTAACTTACATCATCTCTCATCTCACTCACTCTGACAGCGTGTAATCTCTTGCAATACACTGAACTACTGACTGCTTTATAACTTCTTAACTTACATCATCTCTCATCTCACTCACTCTGACAGCGTGTAATCTCTTGCAATACACTGAACTACTGACTGCTTTATAACTTCTTAACTTACATCATCTCTCATCTCACTCACTCTGACAGCGTGTAATCTCTTGCAATACACTGAACTACTGACTGCTTTATAACTTCTTAACTTACATCATCTCTCATCTCACTCACTCTGACAGCGTGTAATCTCTTGCAATACACTGAACTACTGACTGCTTTATAACTTCTTAACTTACATCATCTCTCATCTCACTCACTCTGACAGCGTGTAATCTCTTGCAATACACTGAACTATTGACTGCTTTATAACTTCTTAACTTACATCATCTCTCATCTCACTCACTCTGACAGCGTGTAATCTCTTGCAATACACTGAACTACTGACTGCTTTATAACTTCTTAACTTACATCATCTCTCATCTCACTCACTCTGACAGCGTGTAATCTCTTGCAATACACTGAACTACTGACTGCTTTATAACTTCTTAACTTACATCATCTCTCATCTCACTCACTCTGACAGCGTGTAATCTCTTGCAATACACTGAACTATTGACTGCTTTATAACTTCTTAACTTACATCATCTCTCATCTCACTCACTCTGACAGCGTGTAATCTCTTGCAATACACTGAACTACTGACTGCTTTATAACTTCTTAACTTACATCATCTCTCATCTCACTCACTCTGACAGCGTGTAATCTCTTGCAATACACTGAACTACTGACTGCTTTATAACTTCTTAACTTACATCATCTCTCATCTCACTCACTCTGACAGCGTGTAATCTCTTGCAATACACTGAACTACTGACTGCTCTATAACTTCTCAACTTACATCATCTCTCATCTCACTCACTCTGACAGCGTGTAATCTCTTGCAATACACTGAACTACTGACTGCTTTATAACTTCTTAACTTACATCATCTCTCATCTCACTCACTCTGACAGCGTGTAATCTCTTGCAATACACTGAACTACTGACTGCTTTATAACTTCTTAACTTACATCATCTCTCATCTCACTCACTCTGACAGCGTGTAATCTCTTGCAATACACTGAACTACTGACTGCTTTATAACTTCTTAACTTACATCATCTCTCATCTCACTCACTCTGACAGCGTGTAATCTCTTGCAATACACTGAACTACTGACTGCTTTATAACTTCTTAACTTACATCATCTCTCATCTCACTCACTCTGACAGCGTGTAATCTCTTGCAATACACTGAACTACTGACTGCTTTATAACTTCTTAACTCACATCATCTCTCATCTCACTCACTCTGACAGCGTGTAATCTCTTGCAATACACTGAACTGATAACTTCTTAACTTACATCATCTCTCATCTCACTCACTCTGACAGCATGTAATCTCTTGCAATACACTGAACTACTGACTGCTTTATAACTTCTTAACTTACATCATCTCTCATCTCACTCACTCTGACAGCGATACACTGAACATACTATTATAACTGCTCAAGTAAATACGTTCTCTGTAGCGCACAATAGTGGGAACAATTTGTGCTGAATATCATTGACAGCATAGGGCTTTCAAACGTGGGTACTAACACCCAGCTGTACTTCAAGAGTCACAGCTAGATGGATCTTTCATTTCCAAAAGTGAATGTTGAATTGTTTTCCGCATTCAGAAGAAGAAAAAAATACCAATATTTTTTAGGCGGTAAATGGGAAGTGAGTGTTTGCTATGGTGATCTGGCAAGTGGTTCCTGAACTCACCCTCGAGGCTGGCGACGATAGAGTCCCTGGCGCGGCGATGTTCCTCTCGCGCCAGCTCAGACCCTAGCCTGAGAGCAAGGCCTGAACCCAGGCCCAGCTGAGCGTCGGTCTCCCCCAGCCAGGCGGACAGCACTCCCAGCATCGACCCCCAGCAGCACGTCAACACGCGTCGCGACAGCCTGACCCCCGCGTCAACCTCGGGGCACACCTCCGCCTGACGCGTGGCCTGCTGCAGGCGCTGGCAGTCCCACAACAGCTGGCTGCTGCCCAGCCCGTCAAGATCTGTCAACACGTCAACACACGTCAACCTCGGGGCACACCTCCGCCTAACGCGTGGCCTGCTGCAGGCGCTGGCAGTCCCACAACAGCTGGCTGCTGCCCAGCCCGTCAAGATCTGTCAAAACGTCAACACACGTCAACCTCGGGGCACACCTCCGCCTAACGCGTGGCCTGCTGCAGGCGCTGGCAGTCCCACAACAGCTGGCTGCTGCCCAGCCTGTCAAGATCTGTCAACACGTCAACACACGTCAACCTCGGGGCACACCTCCGCCTAACGCGTGGCCTGCTGCAGGCGCTGGCAGTCCCACAACAGCTGGCTGCTGCCCAGCCCGTCAAGGTCTGTCAACATGTCAATACACGTCAACCTCGGGGCACACCTCCGCCTGACGCGTGGCCTGCTGCAGGTGCTGGCAGTCCCACAACAGCTGGCTGCTGCCCAGCCCGTCAAGGTCTGTCAACACGTCAACACACGTCAACCTCGGGGCACACCTCCGCCTGACGCGTGGCCTGCTGCAGGCGCTGGCAGTCCCACAACAGCTGGCTGCTGCCCAGCCTGTCAGGATCTGTCAACACGTCAACACACGTCAACCTCGGGGCACACCTCCGCCTGACGCGTGGCCTGCTGCAGGCGCTGGCAGTCCCACAACAGCTGGCTGCTGCCCAGCCCGTCAAGGTCTGTCAAAACGTCAACACACGTCAACCTCGGGGCACACCTCCGCCTGACGCGTGACCTGCTGCAGGCGCTGGCAGTCCCACAACAGCTGGCTGCTGCCCAGCCCGTCAAGATCTGTCAAAACGTCAACACACGTCAACCTCGGGGCACACCTCCGCCTGACGCGTGACCTGCTGCAGGCGCTGGCAGTCCCACAACAGCTGGCTGCTGCCCAGCCTGTCAGGATCTGTCAACACGTCAACACACGTCAACCTCGGGGCACACCTCCGCCTGACGCGTGGCCTGCTGCAGGCGCTGGCAGTCCCACAACAGCTGGCTGCTGCCCAGCCTGTCAAGGTCTGTCAACACGTCAACACACGTCAACCTCGGGGCACACCTCCGCCTGACGCGTGGCCTGCTGCAGGCGCTGGCAGTCCCACAACAGCTGGCTGCTGCCCAGCCTGTCAGGATCTGTCAACACGTCAACACACGTCAACCTCGGGGCACACCTCCGCCTGACGCGTGGCTTGCTGCAGGCGCTGGCAGTCCCACAACAGCTGGCTGCTGCCCAGCCCGTCAAGGTCTGTCAACACGTCAACACACGTCAACCTCGGGGCACACCTCCGTCTGACGCGTGGCCTGCTGCAGGTGCTGGCAGTCCCACAACAGCTGGCTGCTGCCCAGCCTGTCAGGATCTGTCAAAACGCCAACACACGTCAACCTCGGGGCACACCTCCGCCTGACGCGTGGCCTGCTGCAGGCGCTGGCAGTCCCACAACAGCTGGCTGCTGCCCAGCCCGTCAAGGTCTGTCAACATGTCAATACACGTCAACCTCGGGGCACACCTCCGCCTGACGCGTGGCTTGCTGCAGGCGCTGGCAGTCCCACAACAGCTGGCTGCTGCCCAGCCCGTCAAGGTCTGTCAACATGTCAATACACGTCAACCTCGGGGCACACCTCCGCCTGACGCGTGGCCTGCTGCAGGCGCTGGCAGTCCCACAACAGCTGGCTGCTGCCCAGCCCGTCAAGGTCTGTCAACATGTCAATACACGTCAACCTCGGGGCACACCTCCGCCTGACGCGTGGCCTGCTGCAGGTGCTGGCAGTCCCACAACAGCTGGCTGCTGCCCAGCCCGTCAAGGTCTGTCAACATGTCAATACACGTCAACCTCGGGGCACACCTCCGCCTGACGCGTGGCCTGCTGCAGGCGCTGGCAGTCCCACAACAGCTGGCTGCTGCCCAGCCCGTCAAGGTCTGTCAACACGTCAACACACGTCAACCTCGGGGCACACCTCCGCCTAACGCGTGGCCTGCTGCAGGTGCTGGCAGTACCAACACAGCTGGCTGCTGCCCAGCCCGTCAAGATCTGTCAACACGTCAACACACGTCAACCTCGGGGCACACCTCCGCCTGACGCGTGGCCTACTCCAGGCACTGGCAGTCCCACAACAGCTGGCTGCTGCCCAGCCTGTCAGGATCTGTCAACATGTCAATACACGTCAACCTCGGGGCACACCTCCGCCTGACGCGTGGCCTGCTGCAGGCGCTGGCAGTCCCACAACAGCTGGCTGCTGCCCAGCCCGTCAAGGTCTGTCAACACGTCAATACACGTCAACCACGGGGCACACCTCCGCCTGACGCGTGGCCTGCTGCAGGCGCTGGCAGTCCCACAACAGCTGGCTGCTGCCCAGCCTGTCAGGATCTGTCAACACGTCAACACACGTCAACCTCGGGGCACACCTCCGCCTGACGCGTGGCTTGCTGCAGGCGCTGGCAGTCCCACAACAGCTGGCTGCTGCCCAGCCCGTCAAGGTCTGTCAACACGTCAACACACGTCAACCTCGGGGCACACCTCCGCCTGACGCGTGGCCTGCTGCAGGTGCTGGCAGTACCAACACAGCTGGCTGCTGCCCAGCCCGTCAAGATCTGTCAAAACGTCAACACACGTCACGTCAACACGCGTCACGTCAACACATGTCAACATGCGGTTCATTCAATAAAGTCAGTCATCGTTGCAAGGGATGTTTCTGGATGTTGAGAATTATGTTGATTATCAGGGCCGTGCGAGCTTTTCGAGTTCAAACAAGTTTCGAGCAAGATTGACTTTTTTCAAGCGAGACTCAAGTACGCTAGAGCACTATCTCAGTTCGAGTAAGCAAGCTCAACCCTCGTTAATCCGAAATGAAATACGGTTGACGCCTAAAAAATGAATTCAATTTATGAAAATCTGGAATAACCAAACACGTCCTTATCCACGAAAATCACCACTCTTCCCCGGTTAGAATGACGGCAATTTCGTATTGCATACGAGAGAAAGCTGTGCTACCGGGCGAAACTACTTGATGAGTTGATATAAACCGTTGGCTCAATGAGTGCGTCTCGGCTAGTTTCGTCTATAGAAACCGTTGTCAAGGGCCTCAGACTCGCTAACTCCGACGAAACACGATCGTCATATGGCGCGTTCCCATTGGTGCTCGGCTGTCCCGAGTCGCTTAACACGCGTCATGACGTTTCCATCTGTCCTGACAGAGAGGGATGTGTTCTGGAGCGGGGGAGGAACTGAGGAAGAGAGAGAGAGAGAGGTGCGTGTCTGGTGGTAAGTACGACTCAGCAGAACTCACACGGAGTCAGTCCAGTGCCACTGACAGTGTGAGATGTGATGACGTTTCCATCTGTCCTGACAGAGAGGGATGCGTTCTGAAGCAGGGGAGAAACTGAGGAAGAGAGAGAGAGAGAGGTGCGTGTCTGGTGATAACTACGACTCAGCAGAACTCACACGGAGTCAGTCCAGTGCCACTGACAGTGTGAGATGATGATGACGTTTCCATCTGTCCTGACAGAGAGGGATGTGTTCTGGAGCGGGGGAGGAACTGAGGAAGAGAGAGAGAGAGGTGTGTCTGGTGGTAAGTACGACTCAGCAGAACTCACACGGAGTCAGTCCAGTGCCACTGACAGTGTGAGATAATGATGACGTTTCCATCTGTCCTGACAGAGAGGGATGTGTTCTGGAGCAGGGGAGGAACTGAGGAAGAGAGAGAGAGAGAGAGGTGCGTGTCTGGTGGTAAGTACGACTCAGCAGAACTCACACGGAGTCAGTCCAGTGCCACTGACAGTGTGAGATGATGATGACGTTTCCATCTGTCCTGACAGAGAGGGATGTGTTCTGGAGCGGGGGAGGAACTGAGGAAGAGAGAGAGAGAGGTGCGTGTCTGGTGGTAAGTACGACTCAGCAGAACTCACACGGAGTCAGTCCAGTGCCACTGACAGTGTGAGATAATGATGACGTTTCCATCTGTCCTGACAGAGAGGAATGTGTTCTGGAGCGGGGGAGGAACTGAGGAAGAGAGAGAGAGAGGTGCGTGTCTGGTGGTAAGTACGACTCAGCAGAACTCACAAGGAGTCAGTCCAGTGCCACTGACAGTGTGAGATGATGATGACGTTTCCATCTGTCCTGACAGAGAGGAATGTGTTCTGGAGCGGGGGAGGAACTGAGGAAGAGAGAGAGAGAGAGAGGTGCGTGTCTGGTGGTAAGTACGACTCAGCAGAACTCACACGGAGTCAGTCCAGTGCCACTGACAGTGTGAGATGATGATGACGTTTCCATCTGTCCTGACAGAGAGGGATGTGTTCTGGAGCGGGGGAGGAACTGAGGAAGAGAGAGAGAGAGAGGTGCGTGTCTGGTGGTAAGTACGACTCAGCAGAACTCACACGGAGTCAGTCCAGTGCCACTGACAGTGTGAGATGATGATGACGTTTCCATCTGTCCTGACAGAGAGGGATGTGTTCTGGAGCGGGGGAGGAACTGAGGAAGAGAGAGAGAGAGAGGTGCGTGTCTGGTGGTAAGTACGACTCAGCAGAACTCACACGGAGTCAGTCCAGTGCCACTGACAGTGTGAGATAATGATGACGTTTCCATCTGTCCTGACAGAGAGGGATGTGTTCTGGAGCAGGGGAGGAACTGAGGAAGAGAGAGAGAGAGAGAGGTGCGTGTCTGGTGGTAAGTACGACTCAGCAGAACTCACACGGAGTCAGTCCAGTGCCACTGACAGTGTGAGATGATGATGACGTTTCCATCTGTCCTGACAGAGAGGGATGTGTTCTGGAGCGGGGGAGGAACTGAGGAAGAGAGAGAGAGAGGTGCGTGTCTGGTGGTAAGTACGACTCAGCAGAACTCACACGGAGTCAGTCCAGTGCCACTGACAGTGTGAGATAATGATGACGTTTCCATCTGTCCTGACAGAGAGGAATGTGTTCTGGAGCGGGGGAGGAACTGAGGAAGAGAGAGAGAGAGGTGCGTGTCTGGTGGTAAGTACGACTCAGCAGAACTCACAAGGAGTCAGTCCAGTGCCACTGACAGTGTGAGATGATGATGACGTTTCCATCTGTCCTGACAGAGAGGAATGTGTTCTGGAGCGGGGGAGGAACTGAGGAAGAGAGAGAGAGAGAGAGGTGCGTGTCTGGTGGTAAGTACGACTCAGCAGAACTCACACGGAGTCAGTCCAGTGCCACTGACAGTGTGAGATGATGATGACGTTTCCATCTGTCCTGACAGAGAGGGATGTGTTCTGGAGCGGGGGAGGAACTGAGGAAGAGAGAGAGAGAGAGGTGCGTGTCTGGTGGTAAGTACGACTCAGCAGAACTCACACGGAGTCAGTCCAGTG
Source organism: Brachyptera risi (assembly GCA_964007535.1). Lineage (NCBI taxonomy): Eukaryota > Metazoa > Arthropoda > Insecta > Plecoptera > Taeniopterygidae > Brachyptera > Brachyptera risi. The sequence continues at coordinate 4,405,144 of OZ023332.1, forward strand.
CCACTGACAGTGTGAGATGATGATGACGTTTCCATCTGTCCTGACAGAGAGGGATGTGTTCTGGAGCGGGGGAGGAACTGAGGAAGAGAGAGAGAGAGAGGTGCGTGTCTGGTGGTAAGTACGACTCAGCAGAACTCACACGGAGTCAGTCCAGTGCCACTGACAGTGTGAGATGATGATGACGTTTCCATCTGTCCTGACAGAGAGGGATGTGTTCTGGAGCGGGGGAGGAACTGAGGAAGAGAGAGAGAGAGAGGTGCGTGTCTGGTGGTAAGTACGACTCAGCAGAACTCACACGGAGTCAGTCCAGTGCCACTGACAGTGTGAGATAATGATGACGTTTCCATCTGTCCTGACAGAGAGGAATGTGTTCTGGAGCGGGGGAGGAACTGAGGAAGAGAGAGAGAGAGGTGCGTGTCTGGTGGTAAGTACGACTCAGCAGAACTCACACGGAGTCAGTCCAGTGCCACTGACAGTGTGAGATGATGATGACGTTTCCATCTGTCCTGACAGAGAGGAATGTGTTCTGGAGCGGGGGAGGAACTGAGGAAGAGAGAGAGAGAGGTGCGTGTCTGGTGGTAAGTACGACTCAGCAGAACTCACACGGAGTCAGTCCAGTGCCACTGACAGTGTGAGATGATGATGACGTTTCCATCTGTCCTGACAGAGAGGAATGTGTTCTGGAGCGGGGGAGGAACTGAGGAAGAGAGAGAGAGAGAGAGAGGAGCGTGTCTGGTGGTAAGTACGACTCAGCAGAACTCACACGGAGTCAGTCCAGTGCCACTGACAGTGTGAGATGATGATGACGTTTCCATCTGTCCTGACAGAGAGGAATGTGTTCTGGAGCGGGGGAGGAACTGAGGAAGAGAGAGAGAGAGAGAGAGGTGCGTGTCTGGTGGTAAGTACGACTCAGCAGAACTCACACGGAGTCAGTCCAGTGCCACTGACAGTGTGAGATGATGATGACGTTTCCATCTGTCCTGACAGAGAGGGATGTGTTCTGGAGCGGGGGAGGAACTGAGGAAGAGAGAGAGAGAGAGGTGCGTGTCTGGTGGTAAGTACGACTCAGCAGAACTCACACGGAGTCAGTCCAGTGCCACTGACAGTGTGAGATGATGATGACGTTTCCATCTGTCCTGACAGAGAGGAATGTGTTCTGGAGCGGGGGAGGAACTGAGGAAGAGAGAGAGAGAGAGGTGCGTGTCTGGTGGTAAGTACGACTCAGCAGAACTCACACGGAGTCAGTCCAATGCCACTGACAGTGTGAGATGATGATGACGTTTCCATCTGTCCTGACAGAGAGGAATGTGTTCTGGAGCGGGGGAGGAACTGAGGAAGAGAGAGAGAGAGAGGTGCGTGTCTGGTGGTAAGTACGACTCAGCAGAACTCACACGGAGTCAGTCCAGTGCCACTGACAGTGTGAGATGATGATGACGTTTCCATCTGTCCTGACAGAGAGGAATGTGTTCTGGAGCGGGGGAGGAACTGAGGAAGAGAGAGAGAGAGAGAGGTGCGTGTCTGGTGGTAAGTACGACTCAGCAGAACTCACACGGAGTCAGTCCAGTGCCACTGACAGTGTGAGATGATGATGACGTTTCCATCTGTCCTGACAGAGAGGAATGTGTTCTGGAGAGGGGGAGGAACTGAGGAAGAGAGAGAGAGAGAGAGAGGTGCGTGTCTGGTGGTAAGTACGACTCAGCAGAACTCACACGGAGTCAGTCCGGTGCCACTGACAGTGTGAGATAATGATGACGTTTCCATCTGTCCTGACAGAGAGGGATGTGTTCTGGAGCGGGGGAGGAACTGAGGAAGAGAGAGAGAGAGAGGTGCGTGTCTGGTGGTAAGTACGACTCAGCAGAACTCACACGGAGTCAGTCCAGTGCCACTGACAGTGTGAGATGATGATGACGTCTCCATCTGTCCTGACAGAGAGGGATCTGTTCTGGAGCGGGGGAGGAACTGAGGAAGAGAGAGATAGAGGTGCGTGTCTGGTGGTAAGTACGACTCAGCAGAACTCACACGGAGTCAGTCCAGTGCCACTGACAGTGTGAGATGATGATGACGTTTCCATCTGTCCTGATAGAGAGGGATGTGTTCTGGAGCGGGGGAGGAACTGAGGAAGAGAGAGAGAGAGAGGTGCGTGTCTGGTGATGACTACGACTCAGCAGAACTCGCTGGGAGTCAGTCCAGTGCCACTGACAGTGTGAGATGATGATGACGTTTCCATCTGTCCTGACAGAGAGGGATGTGTTCTGGAGCGGGGGAGGAACTGAGGAAGAGAGAGAGAGAGAGGTGTGTGTCTGGTGGTAAGTACGACTCAGCAGAACTCACATGGAGTCAGTCCAGTGCCACTGACAGTGTGAGATGATGATGACGTTTCCATCTGTCCTGACAGAGAGGGATGTGTTCTGGAGCGGGGGAGGAACTGAGGAAGAGTGAGAGAGAGAGGTGTGTGTCTGGTGGTAAGTACGACTCAGCAGAACTCACACGGAGTCAGTCCAGTGCCACTGACAGTGTGAGATAATGATGACGTTTCCATCTGTCCTGACAGAGAGGAATGTGTTCTGGAGCGGGGGAGGAACTGAGGAAGAGAGAGAGAGAGAGAGAGGTGTGTGTCTGGTGGTAAGTACGACTCAGCAGAACTCACACGGAGTCAGTCCAGTGCCACTGACAGTGTGAGATGATGACGTTTCCATCTGTCCTGACAGAGAGGGATGTGTTCTGGAGCGGGGGAGGAACTGAGGAAGAGAGAGAGAGAGGTGCGTGTCTGGTGGTAAGTACGACTCAGCAGAACTCACACGGAGTCAGTCCAGTGCCACTGACAGTGTGAGATGATGACGTTTCCATCTGTCCTGACAGAGAGGGATGTGTACTGGAGCGGGGGAGGAACTGAGGAACTGAGGAAGAGAGAGAGAGAGGTGCGAGTCTGGTGGTAAGTACGACTCAGCAGAACTCACACGGAGTCAGTCCAGTGCCACTGACAGTGTGAGATAATGATGACGTTTCCATCTGTCCTGACAGAGAGGGATGTGTTCTGGAGCGGGGGAGGAACTGAGGAAGAGAGAGAGAGAGGTGCGTGTCTGGTGGTAAGTACGACTCAGCAGAACTCACACGGAGTCAGTCCAGTGCCACTGACAGTGTGAGATGATGATGACGTTTCCATCTGTCCTGACAGAGAGGGATGTGTTCTGGAGCGGGGGAGGAACTGAGGAAGAGAGAGAGAGAGAGAGAGGTGTGTGTCTGGTGGTAAGTACGACTCAGCAGAACTCACACGGAGTCAGTCCAGTGCCACTGACAGTGTGAGATGATGATGACGTTTCCATCTGTCCTGACAGAGAGGGATGTGTTCTGGAGCGGGGGAGGAACTGAGGAAGAGAGAGAGAGAGAGGTGCGTGTCTGGTGGTAAGTACGACTCAGCAGAACTCACACGGAGTCAGTCCAGTGCCACTGACAGTGTGAGATAATGATGACGTTTCCATCTGTCCTGACAGAGAGGAATGTGTTCTGGAGCGGGGGAGGAACTGAGGAAGAGAGAGAGAGAGAGAGGTGTGTGTCTGGTGGTAAGTACGACTCAGCAGAACTCACACGGAGTCAGTCCAGTGCCACTGACAGTGTGAGATGATGATGACGTTTCCATCTGTCCTGACAGAGAGGGATGTGTTCTGGAGCGGGGGAGGAACTGAGGAAGAGAGAGAGAGAGAGAGAGGTGTGTGTCTGGTGGTAAGTACGACTCAGCAGAACTCACTGGGAGTCAGTCCAGTGCCACTGACAGTGTGAGATGATGATGACGTTTCCATCTGTCCTGACAGAGAGGGATGTGTTCTGGAGCGAGGGAGGAACTGAGGAAGAGAGAGAGAGAGAGGTGCGTGTCTGGTGGTAAGTACGACTCAGCAGAACTCACACGGAGTCAGTCCAGTGCCACTGACAGTGTGAGATAATGATGACGTTTCCATCTGTCCTGACAGAGAGGGATGTGTTCTGGAGCGGGGAAGGAACTGAGGAAGAGAGAGAGAGAGAGAGGTGTGTGTCTGGTGGTAAGTACGACTCAGCAGAACTCACACGGGGTCAGTCCGGTGCCACTGACAGTGTGAGATTATGATGACGTTTCCATCTGTCCTGACAGAGAGGGATGTGTTCTGGAGCGGGGAAGGAACTGAGGAAGAGAGAGAGAGAGAGAGGTGTGTGTCTGGTGGTAAGTACGACTCAGCAAAACTCACACGGGGTCAGTCCGGTGCCACTGACAGTGTGAGATTATGATGACGTTTCCATCTGTCCTGACAGAGAGGAATGTGTTCTGGAGCGGGGGAGGGACTGAGGAAGAGTGAGAGAGAGAGGTGCGTGTCTGGTGGTAAGTCCGACTCAGCAGAACTCACACGGAGTCAGTCCAGTGCCACTGACAGTGTGAGATGATGATGACGTTTCCACCTGTCCTGACAGAGAGGGATGTGTTCTGGAGCGGGGGAGGAACTGAGGAAGAGAGAGAGAGAGGTGTGTGTCTGGTGGTAAGTACGACTCAGCAGAACTCACACGGAGTCAGTCCAGTGCCAATGACAGTGTGAGATGATGATGACGTTTCCATCTGTCCTGACAGAGAGGGATGTGTTCTGGAGCGGGGGAGAAACTGAGGAAGAGAGAGAGAGAGAGGTGCGTGTCTGGTGGTAAGTACGACTCAGCAGAACTCACACGGAGTCAGTCCAGTGCCACTGACAGTGTGAGATGATGATGATGACGTTTCCATCTGTCCTGACAGAGAGGAATGTGTTCTGGAGCGGGGGAGGAACTGAGGAAGAGAGAGAGAGAGGTGTGTGTCTGGTGGTAAGTACGACTCAGCAGAACTCACACGGAGTCAGTCCAGTGCCACTGACAGTGTGAGATGATGATGACGTTCCAATCTGTCCTGATAGAGAGGGATGTGTTCTGGAGCGGGGGAGGAACTGAGGAAGAGAGAGAGAGAGGTGTGTCTGGTGGTAAGTACGACTCAGCAGAACTCACACGGAGTCAGTCCAGTGCCACTGACAGTGTGAGATGATGATGACGTTTCCATCTGTCCTGACAGAGAGGGATTGTTCTGGAGCGGGGAAGGAACTGAGGAAGAGAGAGAGAGAGGTGTGTGTCTGGTGGTAAGTACGACTCAGCAGAACTCACACGGAGTCAGTCCAGTGCCACTGACAGTGTGAGATGATGATGACGTTTCAATCTGTCCTGATAGAGAGGGATGTGTTCTGGAGCGGGGGAGGAACTGAGGAAGAGAGAGAGAGAGAGAGAGGTGCGTGTCTGGTGGTAAGTACGACTCAGCAGAACTCACACGGAGTCAGTCCAGTGCCACTGACAGTGTGAGATGATGATGACGTTTCCATCTGTCCTGACAGAGAGGGATGTGTTCTGGAGCGGGGGAGGAACTGAGGAAGAGAGAGAGAGAGAGGTGCGTGTCTGGTGGTAAGTACGACTCAGCAGAACTCACACGGAGTCAGTCCAGTGCCACTGACAGTGTGAGATGATGATGACGTTTCCATCTGTCCTGACAGAGAGGGATGTGTTCTGGAGCAGGAGAGGAACTGAGGAAGAGAGAGAGAGAGAGAGGTGCGTGTCTGGTGGTAAGTACGACTCAGCAGAACTCACACGGAGTCAGTCCAGTGCCACTGACAGTGTGAGATTATGATGACGTTTCCATCTGTCCTGACAGAGAGGAATGTGTTCTGGAGCGGGGAAGGAACTGAGGAAGAGAGAGAGAGAGAGAGGTGTGTGTCTGGTGGTAAGTGGGACTCAGCAGAACTCACACGGGGTCAGTCCGGTGCCACTGACAGTGTGAGATGATGATGACGTTTCCATCTGTCCTGACAGAGAGGAATGTGTTCTGGAGCGGGGGAGGAACTGAGGAAGAGAGAGAGAGAGAGAGGTGCGTGTCTGGTGGTAAGTACGACTCAGCAGAACTCACACGGAGTCAGTCCAGTGCCACTGACAGTGTGAGATGATTATGACGTTTCCATCTGTCCTGACAGAGAGGGATGTGTTCTGGAGAGGGGGAGGAACTGAGGAAGAGAGAGAGAGAGAGAGGTGCGTGTCTGGTGGTAAGTACGACTCAGCAGAACTCACACGGAGTCAGTCCGGTGCCAATGACAGTGTGAGATGATGATGACGTTTCCATCTGTCCTGACAGAGAGGAATGTGTTCTGGAGCGGGGGAGGAACTGAGGAAGAGAGAGAGAGAGGTGCGTGTCTGGTGGTAAGTACGACTCAGCAGAACTCACACGGAGTCAGTCCAGTGCCACTGACAGTGTGAGATAATGATGACGTTTCCATCTGTCCTGACAGAGAGGGATGTGTTCTGGAGCGGGGGAGGAACTGAGGAAGAGAGAGAGAGAGAGGTGCGTGTCTGGTGGTAAGTACGACTCAGCAGAACTCACACGGAGTCAGTCCAGTGCAACTGACAGTGTGAGATGATGATGACGTTTCCATCTGTCCTGACAGAGAGGGATGTGTTCTGGAGCGGGGGAGGAACTGAGGAAGAGAGAGAGAGAGAGGTGCGTGTCTGGTGGTAAGTACGACTCAGCAGAACTCACACGGAGTCAGTCCAGTGCAACTGACAGTGTGAGATAATGATGACGTTTCCATCTGTCCTGACAGAGAGGGATGTGTTCTGGAGCGGGGGAGGAACTGAGGAAGAGTGAGAGAGAGAGGTGCGTGTCTGGTGGTAAGTACGACTCAGCAGAACTCACACGGGGTCAGTCCGGTGCCACTGACAGTGTGAGATTATGATGACGTTTCCATCTGTCCTGACAGAGAGGAATGTGTTCTGGAGCGGGGGAGGAACTGAGGAAGAGAGAGAGAGAGGTGTGTGTCTGGTGGTAAGTACGACTCAGCAGAACTCACACGGAGTCAGTCCAGTGCCACTGACAGTGTGAGATGATGATGACGTTTCCATCTGTCCTGACAGAGAGGAATGTGTTCTGGAGCGGGGGAGGAACTGAGGAAGAGAGAGAGAGAGAGAGAGGTGCGTGTCTGGTGGTAAGTACGACTCAGCAGAACTCACACGGAGTCAGTCCAGTGCCACTGACAGTGTGAGATGATGATGACGTTTCCATCTGTCCTGACAGAGAGGGATGTGTTCTGGAGCGGGGGAGGAACTGAGGAAGAGAGAGAGAGAGAGAGAGGAGCGTGTCTGGTGGTAAGTACGACTCAGCAGAACTCACACGGAGTCAGTCCAGTGCCACTGACAGTGTGAGATGATGATGACGTTTCCATCTGTCCTGACAGAGAGGGATGTGTTCTGGAGCGGGGGAGGAACTGAGGAAGAGAGAGAGAGAGAGAGAGGTGCGTGTCTGGTAGTAAGTACGACTCAGCAGAACTCACACGGAGTCAGTCCAGTGCCACTGACAGTGTGAGATGATGATGACGTTTCCATCTGTCCTGACAGAGAGGGATGTGTTCTGGAGCGGGGGAGGAACTGAGGAAGAGAGAGAGAGAGAGGTGTGTGTCTGGTGGTAAGTACGACTCAGCAGAACTCACACGGAGTCAGTCCAGTGCCACTGACAGTGTGAGATGATGATGACGTTTCCATCTGTCCTGACAGAGAGGAATGTGTTCTGGAGCGGGGGAGGAACTGAGGAAGAGAGAGAGAGAGAGAGGTGTGTGTCTGGTGATAACTACGACTCAGCAGAACTCACACGGAGTCAGTCCAGTGACACTGACAGTGTGAGATAATGATGACGTTTCCATCTGTCCTGACAGAGAGGGATGTGTTCTGGAGCGGGGGAGGAACTGAGGAAGAGAGAGAGAGAGAGAGAGGAGCGTGTCTGGTGGTAAGTACGACTCAGCAGAACTCACACGGAGTCAGTCCAGTGCCACTGACAGTGTGAGATGATGATGACGTTTCCATCTGTCCTGACAGAGAGGGATGTGTTCTGGAGAGGGGGAGGAACTGAGGAAGAGAGAGAGAGAGAGAGAGGTGCGTGTCTGGTGGTAAGTACGACTCAGCAGAACTCACACGGAGTCAGTCCAGTGCCACTGACAGTGTGAGATGATGATGACGTTTCCATCTGTCCTGACAGAGAGGGATGTGTTCTGGAGCGGGGAAGGAACTGAGGAAGAGAGAGAGAGAGAGAGAGGTGCGTGTCTGGTGGTAAGTACGACTCAGCAGAACTCACACGGAGTCAGTCCAGTGCCACTGACAGTGTGAGATGATGATGACGTTTCCATCTGTCCTGACAGAGAGGGATGTGTTCTGGAGAGGGGGAGGAACTGAGGAAGAGAGAGAGAGAGAGAGAGGTGCGTGTCTGGTGGTAAGTACGACTCAGCAGAACTCACACGGAGTCAGTCCAGTGCCACTGACAGTGTGAGATGATGATGACGTTTCCATCTGTCCTGACAGAGAGGGATGTGTTCTGGAGCGGGGGAGGAACTGAGGAAGAGAGAGAGAGAGAGAGAGGTGCGTGTCTGGTGGTAAGTACGACTCAGCAGAACTCACACGGAGTCAGTCCAGTGCCACTGACAGTGTGAGATGATGATGACGTTTCCATCTGTCCTGACAGAGAGGGATGTGTTCTGGAGCGGGGGAGGAACTGAGGAAGAGAGAGAGAGAGAGGTGTGTGTCTGGTGGTAAGTACGACTCAGCAGAACTCACACGGAGTCAGTCCAGTGCCACTGACAGTGTGAGATGATGATGACGTTTCCATCTGTCCTGACAGAGAGGAATGTGTTCTGGAGCGGGGGAGGAACTGAGGAAGAGAGAGAGAGAGAGAGAGGTGTGTGTCTGGTGATAACTACGACTCAGCAGAACTCACACGGAGTCAGTCCAGTGCCACTGACAGTGTGAGATAATGATGACGTTTCCATCTGTCCTGACAGAGAGGGATGTGTTCTGGAGCGGGGGAGGAACTGAGGAAGAGAGAGAGAGAGAGAGAGGAGCGTGTCTGGTGGTAAGTACGACTCAGCAGAACTCACACGGAGTCAGTCCAGTGCCACTGACAGTGTGAGATGATGATGACGTTTCCATCTGTCCTGACAGAGAGGAATGTGTACTGGAGCGGGGGAGGAAGAGAGAGAGAGAGAGAGAGGTGCGTGTCTGGTGGTAAGTACGACTCAGCAAAACTCACACGGAGTCAGTCCAGTGCCACTGACAGTGTGAGATGATGATGACGTTTCCATCTGTCCTGACAGAGAGGAATGTGTTCTGGAGTGGGGGAGGAACTGAGGAAGAGAGAGAGAGAGAGAGAGGTGCGTGTCTGGTGGTAAGTACGACTCAGCAGAACTCACACGGAGTCAGTCCAGTGCCACTGACAGTGTGAGATAATGATGACGTTTCCATCTGTCCTGACAGAGAGGGATGTGTTCTGGAGCGGGGGAGGAACTGAGGAAGAGAGAGAGAGAGAGAGGTGTGTGTCTGGTGATAACTACGACTCAGCAGAACTCACACGGAGTCAGTCCAGTGCCACTGACAGTGTGAGATGATGATGACGTTTCCATCTGTCCTGACAGAGAGGGATGTGTTCTGGAGCGGGGGAGGAACTGAGGAAGAGAGAGAGAGAGAGAGAGGTGCGTGTCTGGTGGTAAGTACGACTCAGCAGAACTCACACGGAGTCAGTCCAGTGCCACTGACAGTGTGAGATGATGATGACGTTTCCATCTGTCCTGACAGAGAGGGATGTGTTCTGGAGCGGGGGAGGAACTGAGGAAGAGAGAGAGAGAGAGGTGTGTGTCTGGTGGTAAGTACGACTCAGCAGAACTCACACGGAGTCAGTCCAGTGCCACTGACAGTGTGAGATGATGATGACGTTTCCATCTGTCCTGACAGAGAGGAATGTGTTCTGGAGCGGGGGAGGAACTGAGGAAGAGAGAGAGAGAGGTGCGAGTCTGGTGGTAACTACGACTCAGCAGAACTCACACGGAGTCAGTCCAGTGCCACTGACAGTGTGAGATAATGATGACGTTTCCATCTGTCCTGACAGAGAGGAATGTGTTCTGGAGCGGGGGAGGAACTGAGGAAGAGAGAGAGAGAGAGAGGTGCGTGTCTGGTGGTAAGTACGACTCAGCAGAACTCACACGGAGTCAGTCCAGTGCCACTGACAGTGTGAGATGATGATGACGTTTCCATCTGTCCTGACAGAGAGGGATGTGTTCTGGAGCGGGGGAGGAACTGAGGAAGAGAGAGAGAGAGGTGCGTGTCTGGTGGTAAGTACGACTCAGCAGAACTCACACGGAGTCAGTCCAGTGCCACTGACAGTGTGAGATGATGATGACGTTTCCATCTGTCCTGACAGAGAGGGATGTGTTCTGGAGCGGGGGAGGAACTGAGGAAGAGAGAGAGAGAGGTGCGTGTCTGGTGGTAAGTACGACTCAGCAGAACTCACACGGAGTCAGTCCGGTGCCACTGACAGTGTGAGATAATGATGACGTTTCCATCTGTCCTGACAGAGAGGGATGTGTTCTGGAGCAGGGGAGGAACTGAGGAAGAGAGAGAGAGAGAGAGGTGCGTGTCTGGTGGTAAGTATGACTCAGCAGAACTCACACGGAGTCAGTCCAGTGCCACTGACAGTGTGAGATGATGATGACGTTTCCATCTGTCCTGACAGAGAGGAATGTGTTCTGGAGCGGGGGAGGAACTGAGGAAGGAAGAGATGCGTGTGCGAGTCTGGTGGTAACTACGAATCAGCAGAACTCACACGGAGTCAGTCCAGTGCCACTGACAGTGTGAGATGATGATGACGTTTCCATCTGTCCTGACAGAGAGGGATGTGTTCTGGAGCGGGGGAGGAACTGAGGAAGAGAGAGAGAGAGAGGTGCGTGTCTGGTGGTAAGTACGACTCAGCAGAACTCACACGGAGTCAGTCCAGTGCCAGTGACAGTGTGAGATGATGATGACGTTTCCATCTGTCCTGACAGAGAGGAATGTGTTCTGGAGCGGGGGAGGAACTGAGGAAGAGAGAGAGAGAGAGAGAGGTGTGTGTCTGGTGGTAAGTACGACTCAGCAGAACTCACACGGAGTCAGTCCAGTGCCACTGACAGTGTGAGATAATGATGACGTTCCCATCTGTCCTGACAGAGAGGAATGTGTTCTGGAGCGGGGGAGGAACTGAGGAAGAGAGAGAGAGAGGTGCGTGTCTGGTGGTAAGTATGACTCAGCAGAACTCACACGGAGTCAGTCCAGTGCCACTGACAGTGTGAGATGATGATGACGTTTCCATCTGTCCTGACAGAGAGGGATGTGTTCTGGAGCGGGGGAGGAACTGAGGAAGAGAGAGAGAGAGGTGTGTGTCTGGTGGTAAGTACGACTCAGCAGAACTCACACGGAGTCAGTCCAGTGCCACTGACAGTGTGAGATAATGATGACGTTTCCATCTGTCCTGACAGAGAGGAATGTGTTCTGGAGCGGGGGAGGAACTGAGGAAGAGAGAGAGAGAGGTGCGTGTCTGGTGATGACTACGACTCAGCAGAACTCACACGGAGTCAGTCCAGTGCCACTGACAGTGTGAGATAATGATGACGTTTCCATCTGTCCTGACAGAGAGGAATGTGTTCTGGAGCGATGGAGGAACTGAGGAAGGAAGAGATGCGTGTGCGAGTCTGGTGGTAAGTACGACTCAGCAGAACTCACACGGAGTCAGTCCAGTGCCACTGACAGTGTGAGATGATGATGACGTTTCCATCTGTCCTGACAGAGAGGGATGTGTTCTGGAGAGGGGGAGGAACTGAGGAAGAGAGAGAGAGAGAGGTGCGTGTCTGGTGGTAAGTACGACTCAGCAGAACTCACACGGAGTCAGTCCAGTGCCACTGACAGTGTGAGATGATGATGACGTTTCCATCTGTCCTGACAGAGAGGGATGTGTTCTGGAGCGGGGGAGGAACTGAGGAAGAGAGAGAGAGAGAGGTGTGTGTCTGGTGGTAAGTACGACTCAGCAGAACTCACACGGAGTCAGTCCAGTGCCACTGACAGTGTGAGATGATGATGACGTTTCCATCTGTCCTGACAGAGAGGGATGTGTACTGGAGCGGGGGAGGAACTGAGGAAGGAAGAGAGAGAGAGAGAGGTGCGTGTCTGGTGGTAAGTACGACTCAGCAGAACTCACACGGAGTCAGTCCAGTGCCACTGACAGTGTGAGATAATGATGACGTTTCCATCTGTCCTGACAGAGAGGAATGTGTTCTGGAGCGGGGGAGGAACTGAGGAAGGAAGAGAGAGAGAGAGGTGCGTGTCTGGTGGTAAGTACGACTCAGCAGAACTCAAACGGAGTCAGTCCAGTGCCACTGACAGTGTGAGATAATGATGACGTTTCCATCTGTCCTGACAGAGAGGAATGTGTTCTGGAGAGAGGGAGGAACTGAGGAAGGAAGAGATGCGTGTGCGAGTCTGGTGGTAAGTACGACTCAGCAGAACTCACACGGAGTCAGTCCAGTGCCACTGACAGTGTGAGATAATGATGACGTTTCCATCTGTCCTGACAGAGAGGGATGTGTTCTGGAGCGGGGGAGGAACTGAGGAAGAGAGAGAGAGAGAGGTGTGTGTCTGGTGGTAAGTACGACTCAGCAGAACTCTCACGGAGTCAGTCCGGTGCCACTGACAGTGTGAGATGATGATGACGTTTCCATCTGTCCTGACAGAGAGGAATGTGTTCTGGAGCGGGGGAGGGACTGAGGAAGAGAGAGAGAGAGGTGCGAGTCTGGTGGTAAGTACGACTCAGCAGAACTCACACGGAGTCAGTCCAGTGCCACTGACAGTGTGAGATGATGATGACGTTTCCATCTGTCCTGACAGAGAGGGATGTGTTCTGGAGCGGGGAAGGAACTGAGGAAGAGAGAGAGAGAGGTGCGTGTCTGGTGGTAAGTACGACTCAGCAGAACTCACACGGAGTCAGTCCAGTGCCACTGACAGTGTGAGATGATTATGACGTTTCCATCTGTCCTGACAGAGAGGAATGTGTTCTGGAGCGGGGGAGGAACTGAGGAAGAGAGAGAGAGAGGTGCGAGTCTGGTGGTAAGTACGACTCAGCAGAACTCACACGGAGTCAGTCCAGTGCCAATGACAGTGTGAGATGATGATGACGTTTCCATCTGTCCTGACAGAGAGGAATGTGTTCTGGAGCGGGGGAGGAACTGAGGAAGGAAGAGAGAGAGAGAGGTGCGTGTCTGGTGGTGAGTACGACTCAGCAGAACTCACACGGAGTCAGTCCAGTGCCACTGACAGTGTGAGATGATGATGACGTTTCAATCTGTCCTGACAGAGAGGGATGTGTTCTGGAGCGGGGGAGGAACTGAGGAAGAGAGAGAGAGAGAGAGAGGTGCGTGTCTGGTGGTGAGTACGACTCAGCAGAACTCACACGGAGTCAGTCCAGTGCCACTGACAGTGTGAGATAATGATGACGTTTCCATCTGTCCTGACAGAGAGGGATGTGTTCTGGAGCGGGGGAGGAACTGAGGAAGAGAGAGAGAGAGAGAGAGGTGCGTGTCTGGTGGTGAGTACGACTCAGCAGAACTCACACGGAGTCAGTCCAGTGCCACTGACAGTGTGAGATGATGATGACGTTTCAATCTGTCCTGACAGAGAGGGATGTGTTCTGGAGCGGGGGAGGAACTGAGGAAGAGAGAGAGAGAGAGAGAGGTGCGTGTCTGGTGGTGAGTACGACTCAGCAGAACTCACACGGAGTCAGTCCAGTGCCACTGACAGTGTGAGATAATGATGACGTTTCCATCTGTCCTGACAGAGAGGGATGTGTTCTGGAGCGGGGGAGGAACTGAGGAAGAGAGAGAGAGAGAGAGAGGTGCGTGTCTGGTGGTGAGTACGACTCAGCAGAACTCACACGGAGTCAGTCCAGTGCCACTGACAGTGTGAGATGATGATGACGTTTCCATCTGTCCTGACAGAGAGGAATGTGTACTGGAGCAGGGGAGGAACTGAGGAAGGAAGAGATGCGTGTGCGAGTCTGGTGGTAAGTACGACTCAGCAGAACTCACACGGAGTCAGTCCAGTGCCACTGACAGTGTGAGATAATGATGACGTTTCCATCTGTCCTGACAGAGAGGAATGTGTACTGGAGCGGGGGAGGAACTGAGGAAGGAAGAGAGAGAGAGAGATGCGTGTCTGGTGGTAAGTACGACTCAGCAGAACTCACACGGAGTCAGTCCAGTGCCACTGACAGTGTGAGATAATGATGACGTTTCCATCTGTCCTGACAGAGAGGAATGTGTTCTGGAGCGGGGGAGGAACTGAGGAAGGAAGAGAGAGAGAGAGGTGCGTGTCTGGTGGTAAGTACGACTCAGCAGAACTCACACGGAGTCAGTCCAGTGCCACTGACAGTGTGAGATAATGATGACGTTTCCATCTGTCCTGACAGAGAGGAATGTGTTCTGGAGCGGGGGAGGAACTGAGGAAGAGAGAGAGAGAGGTGCGTGTCTGGTGGTAAGTACGACTCAGCAGAACTCACACGGAGTCAGTCCAGTGCCACTGACAGTGTGAGATAATGATGACGTTTCCATCTGTCCTGACAGAGAGGGATGTGTTCTGGAGCGGGGGAGGAACTGAGGAAGAGAGAGAGAGAGAGGTGCGTGTCTGGTGGTAAGTACGACTCAGCAGAACTCACACGGAGTCAGTCCAGTGCCACTGACAGTGTGAGATGATGATGATGACGTTTCCATCTGTCCTGACAGAGAGGGATGTGTTCTGGAGCGGGGGAGGAACTGAGGAAGAGAGAGAGAGAGGTGCGTGTCTGGTGGTAAGTACGACTCAGCAGAACTCACACGGAGTCAGTCCAGTGCCACTGACAGTGTGAGATGATGATGATGACGTTTCCGTCTGTCCTGACAGAGAGGGATGTGTTCTGGAGCGGGGGAGGGAGTGAGGAAGAGAGAGAGAGAGAGAGAGGTGTGTGTCTGGTGGTAAGTACGACTCAGCAGAACTCACACGGAGTCAGTCCAGTGCCACTGACAGTGTGAGATAATGATGACGTTTCCATCTGTCCTGACAGAGAGGAATGTGTTCTGGAGCGGGGGAGGAACTGAGGAAGGAAGAGATGCGTGTGCGAGTCTGGTGGTAAGTACGACTCAGCAGAACTCACACGGAGTCAGTCCAGTGCCACTGACAGTGTGAGATGATGATGACGTTTACATCTGTCCTGACAGAGAGGGATGTGTTCTGGAGAGGGGGAGGAACTGAGGAAGAGAGAGAGAGAGAGGTGAGTGTCTGGTGATAACTACGACTCAGCAGAACTCACACGGAGTCAGTCCAGTGCAACTGACAGTGTGAGATGATGATGACGTTTCCACCTGTCCTGACAGAGAGGGATGTGTTCTGGAGCGGGGGAGGAACTGAGGAAGAGAGAGAGAGAGAGAGGTGTGTGTCTGGTGGTAAGTGGGACTCAGCAGAACTCACACGGAGTCAGTTCAGTGCCACTGACAGTGTGAGATGATGATGACGTTTCCATCTGTCCTGACAGAGAGGGATGTGTTCTGGAGCGGGGGAGGAACTGAGGAAGAGAGAGAGAGAGGTGCGTGTCTGGTGGTGAGTACGACTCAGCAGAACTCACACGGAGTCAGTCCAGTGCAACTGACAGTGTGAGATGATGATGACGTTTCCACCTGTCCTGACAGAGAGGGATGTGTTCTGGAGCGGGGGAGGAACTGAGGAAGAGAGAGAGAGAGGTGCGTGTCTGGTGGTAAGTACGACTCAGCAGAACTCACACGGAGTCAGTCCAGAGCAACTGACAGTGTGAGATGATGATGACGTTTCCATCTGTCCTGACAGAGAGGGATGTGTTCTGGAGCGGGGGAGGAACTGAGGAAGAGAGAGAGAGAGGTGCGTGTCTGGTGGTAACTACGACTCAGCAGAACTCACACGGAGTCAGTCCAGTGCAACTGACAGTGTGAGATGATGATGACGTTTCCACCTGTCCTGACAGAGAGGGATGTGTTCTGGAGCGGGGGAGGAACTGAGGAAGAGAGAGAGAGAGAGAGGTGTGTGTCTGGTGGTAAGTGGGACTCAGCAGAACTCACACGGAGTCAGTTCAGTGCAACTGACAGTGTGAGATGATGATGACGTTTCCACCTGTCCTGACAGAGAGGGATGTGTTCTGGAGCGGGGGAGGAACTGAGGAAGAGAGAGAGAGAGAGAGGTGTGTGTCTGGTGGTAAGTGGGACTCAGCAGAACTCACACGGAGTCAGTTCAGTGCCACTGACAGTGTGAGATAATGATGACGTTTCCATCTGTCCTGACAGAGAGGAATGTGTTCTGGAGCGGGGGAGGAACTGAGGAAGAGAGAGAGAGAGAGAGAGGTGTGTGTCTGGTGGTAAGTACGACTCAGCAGAACTCACACGGAGTCAGTCCAGTGCCTCTGACAGTGTGAGATAATGATGACGTTTCCATCTGTCCTGACAGAGAGGAATGTGTTCTGGAGCGGGGGAGGAACTGAGGAAGAGAGAGAGAGAGAGAGAGGTGTGTGTCTGGTGGTAAGTATGACTCAGCAGAACTCACACGGAGTCAGTCCAGTGCCACTGACAGTGTGAGATAATGATGACGTTTCCATCTGTCCTGACAGAGAGGGATGTGTTCTGGAGCGGGGGAGGAACTGAGGAAGAGAGAGAGAGAGGTGCGTGTCTGGTGGTAAGTACGACTCAGCAGAACTCGCTGGGAGTCAGTCCAGTGCAACTGACAGTGTGAGATGATGATGACGTTTCCATCTGTCCTGACAGAGAGGGATGTGTTCTGGAGCGGGGGAGGAACTGAGGAAGAGAGAGAGAGAGGTGCGTGTCTGGTGGTAAGTACGACTCAGCAGAACTCACACGGAGTCAGTCCAGTGCAACTGACAGTGTGAGATGATGATGACGTTTCCACCTGTCCTGACAGAGAGGGATGTGTTCTGGAGCGGGGGAGGAACTGAGGGAGAGAGAGAGAGAGAGAGGTGCGTGTCTGGTGGTAAGTACGACTCAGCAGAACTCACACGGAGTCAGTCCAGTGCAACTGACAGTGTGAGATGATGATGACGTTTCCACCTGTCCTGACAGAGAGGGATGTGTTCTGGAGCGGAGGAGGAACTGAGGAAGAGAGAGAGAGAGAGAGGTGTGTGTCTGGTGGTAAGTGGGACTCAGCAGAACTCACACGGAGTCAGTTCAGTGCCACTGACAGTGTGAGATAATGATGACGTTTCCATCTGTCCTGACAGAGAGGAATGTGTTCTGGAGCGGGGGAGGAACTGAGGAAGAGAGAGAGAGAGAGAGAGGTGTGTGTCTGGTGGTAAGTACGACTCAGCAGAACTCACACGGAGTCAGTCCAGTGCCTCTGACAGTGTGAGATAATGATGACGTTTCCATCTGTCCTGACAGAGAGGAATGTGTTCTGGAGCGGGGGAGGAACTGAGGAAGAGAGAGAGAGAGAGAGAGGTGTGTGTCTGGTGGTAAGTATGACTCAGCAGAACTCACACGGAGTCAGTCCAGTGCCACTGACAGTGTGAGATAATGATGACGTTTCCATCTGTCCTGACAGAGAGGGATGTGTTCTGGAGCGGGGGAGGAACTGAGGAAGAGAGAGAGAGAGAGAGGTGTGTGTCTGGTGGTAAGTGGGACTCAGCAGAACTCACACGGAGTCAGTTCAGTGCCACTGACAGTGTGAGATAATGATGACGTTTCCATCTGTCCTGACAGAGAGGAATGTGTTCTGGAGCGGGGGAGGAACTGAGGAAGAGAGAGAGAGAGAGAGAGGTGTGTGTCTTGTGGTAAGTACGACTCAGCAGAACTCACACGGAGTCAGTCCAGTGCCTCTGACAGTGTGAGATAATGATGACGTTTCCATCTGTCCTGACAGAGAGGAATGTGTTCTGGAGCGGGGGAGGAACTGAGGAAGAGAGAGAGAGAGAGAGAGGTGTGTGTCTGGTGGTAAGTATGACTCAGCAGAACTCACACGGAGTCAGTCCAGTGCCACTGACAGTGTGAGATAATGATGACGTTTCCATCTGTCCTGACAGAGAGGGATGTGTTCTGGAGCGGGGGAGGAACTGAGGAAGAGAGAGAGAGAGGTGCGTGTCTGGTGGTAAGTACGACTCAGCAGAACTCACACGGAGTCAGTCCAGTGCAACTGACAGTGTGAGATGATGATGACGTTTCCATCTGTCCTGACAGAGAGGGATGTGTTCTGGAGCGGGGGAGGAACTGAGGAAGAGAGAGAGAGAGGTGCGTGTCTGGTGGTAAGTACGACTCAGCAGAACTCACACGGAGTCAGTCCAGTGCAACTGACAGTGTGAGATGATGATGACGTTTCCACCTGTCCTGACAGAGAGGGATGTGTTCTGGAGCGGGGGAGGAACTGAGGAAGAGAGAGAGAGAGAGAGGTGCGTGTCTGGTGGTAAGTACGACTCAGCAGAACTCACACGGAGTCAGTCCAGTGCAACTGACAGTGTGAGATGATGATGACGTTTCCACCTGTCCTGACAGAGAGGGATGTGTTCTGGAGCGGGGGAGGAACTGAGGAAGAGAGAGAGAGAGAGAGGTGTGTGTCTGGTGGTAAGTGGGACTCAGCAGAACTCACACGGAGTCAGTTCAGTGCCACTGACAGTGTGAGATAATGATGACGTTTCCATCTGTCCTGACAGAGAGGAATGTGTTCTGGAGCGGGGGAGGAACTGAGGAAGAGAGAGAGAGAGAGAGAGGTGTGTGTCTGGTGGTAAGTACGACTCAGCAGAACTCACACGGAGTCAGTCCAGTGCCTCTGACAGTGTGAGATAATGATGACGTTTCCATCTGTCCTGACAGAGAGGGATGTGTTCTGGAGCGGGGGAGGAACTGAGGAAGAGAGAGAGAGAGGTGCGTGTCTGGTGGTAAGTACGACTCAGCAGAACTCACACGGAGTCAGTCCAGTGCAACTGACATTGTGAGATGATGATGACGTTTCCACCTGTCCTGACAGAGAGGGATGTGTTCTGGAGCGGGGGAGGAACTGAGGAAGAGAGAGAGAGAGAGAGGTGTGTCTGGTGGTAAGTGGGACTCAGCAGAACTCACACGGAGTCAGTTCAGTGCAACTGACAGTGTGAGATGATGATGACGTTTCCACCTGTCCTGACAGAGAGGGATGTGTTCTGGAGCGGGGGAGGAACTGAGGAAGAGAGAGAGAGAGAGAGGTGTGTGTCTGGTGGTAAGTGGGACTCAGCAGAACTCACACGGAGTCAGTTCAGTGCCACTGACAGTGTGAGATAATGATGACGTTTCCATCTGTCCTGACAGAGAGGAATGTGTTCTGAAGCGGGGGAGGAACTGAGGAAGAGAGAGAGAGAGAGAGAGGTGTGTGTCTGGTGGTAAGTACGACTCAGCAGAACTCACACGGAGTCAGTCCAGTGCCTCTGACAGTGTGAGATAATGATGACGTTTCCATCTGTCCTGACAGAGAGGAATGTGTTCTGGAGCGGGGGAGGAACTGAGGAAGAGAGAGAGAGAGAGAGAGGTGTGTGTCTGGTGGTAAGTATGACTCAGCAGAACTCACACGGAGTCAGTCCAGTGCAACTGACAGTGTGAGATGATGATGACGTTTCCACCTGTCCTGACAGAGAGGGATGTGTTCTGGAGCGGGGGAGGAACTGAGGAAGAGAGAGAGAGAGAGGGGTGTGTGTCTGGTGGTGAGTGGGACTCAGCAGAACTCACACGGAGTCAGTTCAGTGCCACTGACAGTGTGAGATAATGATGACGTTTCCATCTGTCCTGACAGAGAGGAATGTGTTCTGGAGCGGGGGAGGAACTGAGGAAGAGAGAGAGAGAGAGAGGTGCGTGTCTGGTGGTAAGTACGACTCAGCAGAACTCACACGGAGTCAGTCCAGTGCAACTGACAGTGTGAGATGATGATGACGTTTCCATCTGTCCTGACAGAGAGGGATGTGTTCTGGAGCGGGGGAGGAACTGAGGAAGAGAGAGAGAGAGGTGCGTGTCAGGTGGTAAGTACGACTCAGCAGAACTCACACGGAGTCAGTCCAGTGCAACTGACAGTGTGAGATGATGATGACGTTTCCACCTGTCCTGACAGAGAGGGATGTGTTCTGGAGCGGGGGAGGAACTGAGGAAGAGAGAGAGAGAGAGAGGTGTGTGTCTGGTGGTAAGTGGGACTCAGCAGAACTCACACGGAGTCAGTTCAGTGCAACTGACAGTGTGAGATGATGATGACGTTTCCACCTGTCCTGACAGAGAGGGATGTGTTCTGGAGCGGGGGAGGAACTGAGGAAGAGAGAGAGAGAGAGAGGTGTGTGTCTGGTGGTAAGTGGGACTCAGCAGAACTCACACGGAGTCAGTTCAGTGCCACTGACAGTGTGAGATAATGATGACGTTTCCATCTGTCCTGACAGAGAGGAATGTGTTCTGGAGCGGGGGAGGAACTGAGGAAGAGAGAGAGAGAGAGAGAGGTGCGTGTCTGGTGGTAAGTACGACTCAGCAGAACTCACACGGAGTCAGTCCAGTGCAACTGACAGTGTGAGATGATGATGACGTTTCCATCTGTCCTGACAGAGAGGGATGTGTTCTGGAGCGGGGGAGGAACTGAGGAAGAGAGAGAGAGAGGTGCGTGTCTGGTGGTAAGTACGACTCAGCAGAACTCACACGGAGTCAGTCCAGTGCAACTGACAGTGTGAGATGATGATGACGTTTCCACCTGTCCTGACAGAGAGGGATGTGTTCTGGAGCGGGGGAGGAACTGAGGAAGAGAGAGAGAGAGAGAGGTGTGTGTCTGGTGGTAAGTGGGACTCAGCAGAACTCACACGGAGTCAGTTCAGTGCCACTGACAGTGTGAGATAATGATGACGTTTCCATCTGTCCTGACAGAGAGGAATGTGTTCTGGAGCGGGGGAGGAACTGAGGAAGAGAGAGAGAGAGAGAGAGGTGTGTGTCTGGTGGTAAGTACGACTCAGCAGAACTCACACGGAGTCAGTCCAGTGCCTCTGACAGTGTGAGATAATGATGACGTTTCCATCTGTCCTGACAGAGAGGAATGTGTTCTGGAGCGGGGGAGGAACTGAGGAAGAGAGAGAGAGAGAGAGAGGTGTGTGTCTGGTGGTAAGTATGACTCAGCAGAACTCACACGGAGTCAGTCCAGTGCCACTGACAGTGTGAGATAATGATGACGTTTCCATCTGTCCTGACAGAGAGGGATGTGTTCTGGAGCGGGGGAGGAACTGAGGAAGAGAGAGAGAGAGGTGCGTGTCTGGTGGTAAGTACGACTCAGCAGAACTCGCTGGGAGTCAGTCCAGTGCCACTGACAGTGTGAGATAATGATGACGTTTCCATCTGTCCTGACAGAGAGGAATGTGTTCTGGAGCGGGGGAGGAACTGAGGAAGAGAGAGAGAGAGAGAGAGGTGTGTGTCTGGTGGTAAGTACGACTCAGCAGAACTCGCTGGGAGTCAGTCCCGTGCCACTGACAGTGTGAGATAATGATGACGTTTCCATCTGTCCTGACAGAGAGGGATGTGTTCTGGAGCGGGGGAGGAACTGAGGAAGAGAGAGAGAGAGGTGCGTGTCTGGTGGTAAGTACGACTCAGCAGAACTCACACGGAGTCAGTCCGGTGCCACTGACAGTGTGAGATGATGATGACGTTTCCATCTGTCCTGACAGAGAGGAATGTGTTCTGGAGCGGGGGAGGAACTGAGGAAGAGAGAGAGAGAGAGAGAGATGTGTGTCTGGTGGTAAGTACGACTCAGCAGAACTCACACGGAGTCAGTCCAGTGCCACTGACAGTGTGAGATAATGATGACGTTTCCATCTGTCCTGACAGAGAGGGATGTGTTCTGGAGCGGGGGAGGAACTGAGGAAGAGAGAGAGAGAGGTGCGTGTCTGGTGGTAAGTACGACTCAGCAGAACTCACACGGAGTCAGTCCGGTGCCACTGACAGTGTGACATAATGATGACGTTTCCATCTGTCCTGACAGAGAGGGATGTGTTCTGGAGCAGGGGAGGAACTGAGGAAGAGAGAGAGAGAGAGAGGTGCGTGTCTGGTGGTAAGTACGACTCAGCAGAACTCACACGGAGTCAGTCCAGTGCCACTGACAGTGTGAGATGATGATGACGTTTCCATCTGTCCTGACAGAGAGGGATGTGTTCTGGAGAGGGGGAGGAACTGAGGAAGAGAGAGAGAGAGAGGTGAGTGTCTGGTGATAACTACGACTCAGCAGAACTCACACGGAGTCAGTCCAGTGCCACTGACAGTGTGAGATAATGATGACGTTTCCATCTGTCCTGACAGAGAGGGATGTGTTCTGGAGCAGGGGAGGAACTGAGGAAGAGAGAGAGAGAGAGAGGTGCGTGTCTGGTGGTAAGTACGACTCAGCAGAACTCACACGGAGTCAGTCCAGTGCCACTGACAGTGTGAGATGATGATGACGTTTCCATCTGTCCTGACAGAGAGGAATGTGTTCTGGAGCAGGGGAGGAACTGAGGAAGAGAGAGAGAGAGAGAGGTGCGTGTCTGGTGGTAAGTACGACTCAGCAGAACTCACACGGAGTCAGTCCAGTGCCACTGACAGTGTGAGATAATGATGACGTTTCTATCTGTCCTGACAGAGAGGGATGTGTTCTGGAGCGGGGGAGGAACTGAGGAAGAGAGAGAGAGAGGTGCGTGTCTGGTGGTGAGTACGACTCAGCAGAACTCACACGGAGTCAGTCCAGTGCAACTGACAGTGTGAGATGATGATGACGTTTCCACCTGTCCTGACAGAGAGGGATGTGTTCTGGAGCGGGGGAGGAACTGAGGAAGAGAGAGAGAGAGGTGCGTGTCTGGTGGTAAGTACGACTCAGCAGAACTCACACGGAGTCAGTCCAGTGCAACTGACAGTGTGAGATGATGATGACGTTTCCATCTGTCCTGACAGAGAGGGATGTGTTCTGGAGCGGGGGAGGAACTGAGGAAGAGAGAGAGAGAGGTGCGTGTCTGGTGGTAAGTACGACTCAGCAGAACTCACACGGAGTCAGTCCAGTGCAACTGACAGTGTGAGATGATGATGACGTTTCCACCTGTCCTGACAGAGAGGGATGTGTTCTGGAGCGGGGGAGGAACTGAGGAAGAGAGAGAGAGAGAGAGGTGTGTGTCTGGTGGTAAGTGGGACTCAGCAGAACTCACACGGAGTCAGTTCAGTGCCACTGACAGTGTGAGATAATGATGACGTTTCCATCTGTCCTGACAGAGAGGAATGTGTTCTGGAGCGGGGGAGGAACTGAGGAAGAGAGAGAGAGAGAGAGAGGTGTGTGTCTGGTGGTAAGTACGACTCAGCAGAACTCACACGGAGTCAGTCCAGTGCCTCTGACAGTGTGAGATAATGATGACGTTTCCATCTGTCCTGACAGAGAGGAATGTGTTCTGGAGCGGGGGAGGAACTGAGGAAGAGAGAGAGAGAGAGAGAGGTGTGTGTCTGGTGGTAAGTATGACTCAGCAGAACTCACACGGAGTCAGTCCAGTGCCACTGACAGTGTGAGATAATGATGACGTTTCCATCTGTCCTGACAGAGAGGGATGTGTTCTGGAGCGGGGGAGGAACTGAGGAAGAGAGAGAGAGAGGTGCGTGTCTGGTGGTAAGTACGACTCAGCAGAACTCGCTGGGAGTCAGTCCAGTGCCACTGACAGTGTGAGATGATGATGACGTTTCCATCTGTCCTGACAGAGAGGAATGTGTTCTGGAGCGGGGGAGGAACTGAGGAAGAGAGAGAGAGAGAGAGAGGTGTGTGTCTGGTGGTAAGTACGACTCAGCAGAACTCGCTGGGAGTCAGTCCCGTGCCACTGACAGTGTGAGATAATGATGACGTTTCCATCTGTCCTGACAGAGAGGGATGTGTTCTGGAGCGGGGGAGGAACTGAGGAAGAGAGAGAGAGAGGTGCGTGTCTGGTGGTAAGTACGACTCAGCAGAACTCACACGGAGTCAGTCCGGTGCCACTGACAGTGTGAGATGATGATGACGTTTCCATCTGTCCTGACAGAGAGGAATGTGTTCTGGAGCGGGGGAGGAACTGAGGAAGAGAGAGAGAGAGAGAGAGATGTGTGTCTGGTGGTAAGTACGACTCAGCAGAACTCACACGGAGTCAGTCCAGTGCCACTGACAGTGTGAGATAATGATGACGTTTCCATCTGTCCTGACAGAGAGGGATGTGTTCTGGAGCGGGGGAGGAACTGAGGAAGAGAGAGAGAGAGGTGCGTGTCTGGTGGTAAGTACGACTCAGCAGAACTCACACGGAGTCAGTCCGGTGCCACTGACAGTGTGACATAATGATGACGTTTCCATCTGTCCTGACAGAGAGGGATGTGTTCTGGAGCAGGGGAGGAACTGAGGAAGAGAGAGAGAGAGAGAGGTGCGTGTCTGGTGGTAAGTACGACTCAGCAGAACTCACACGGAGTCAGTCCAGTGCCACTGACAGTGTGAGATGATGATGACGTTTCCATCTGTCCTGACAGAGAGGGATGTGTTCTGGAGAGGGGGAGGAACTGAGGAAGAGAGAGAGAGAGAGGTGAGTGTCTGGTGATAACTACGACTCAGCAGAACTCACACGGAGTCAGTCCAGTGCCACTGACAGTGTGAGATAATGATGACGTTTCCATCTGTCCTGACAGAGAGGGATGTGTTCTGGAGCAGGGGAGGAACTGAGGAAGAGAGAGAGAGAGAGAGGTGCGTGTCTGGTGGTAAGTACGACTCAGCAGAACTCACACGGAGTCAGTCCAGTGCCACTGACAGTGTGAGATGATGATGACGTTTCCATCTGTCCTGACAGAGAGGAATGTGTTCTGGAGCAGGGGAGGAACTGAGGAAGAGAGAGAGAGAGAGAGAGGTGCGTGTCTGGTGGTAAGTACGACTCAGCAGAACTCACACGGAGTCAGTCCAGTGCCACTGACAGTGTGAGATAATGATGACGTTTCCATCTGTCCTGACAGAGAGGGATGTGTTCTGGAGCGGGGGAGGAACTGAGGAAGAGAGAGAGAGAGGTGCGAGTCTGGTGGTAAGTATGACTCAGCAGAACTCACACGGAGTCAGTCCAGTGCCACTGACAGTGTGAGATAATGATGACGTTTCCATCTGTCCTGACAGAGAGGAATGTGTTCTGGAGCGGGGGAGGAACTGAGGAAGAGAGAGAGAGAGAGGTGCGTGTCTGGTGGTAAGTACGACTCAGCAGAACTCACACGGAGTCAGTCCAGTGCCACTGACAGTGTGAGATAATGATGACGTTTCCATCTGTCCTGACAGAGAGGGATGTGTTCTGGAGCGGGGGAGGAACTGAGGAAGAGAGAGAGAGAGAGGTGCGTGTCTGGTGATGACTACGACTCAGCAGAACTCGCTGGGAGTCAGTCCAGTGCCACTGACAGTGTGAGATAATGATGACGTTTCAATCTGTCCTGATAGAGAGGGATGTGTTCTGGAGCGGGGGAGGAACTGAGGAAGAGAGAGAGAGAGGTGCGAGTCTGGTGGTAAGTACGACTCAGCAGAACTCACACGGAGTCAGTCCAGTGCCACTGACAGTGTGAGATAATGATGACGTTTCCATCTGTCCTGACAGAGAGGAATGTGTTCTGGAGCGAGGGAGGAACTGAGGAAGGAAGAGGTGCGTGTGTGAGTCTGGTGGTAAGTACGACTCAGCAGAACTCACACGGAGTCAGTCCAGTGCCACTGACAGTGTGAGATGATGATGACGTTTCAATCTGTCCTGACAGAGAGGAATGTGTTCTGGAGCGGGGGAGGAACTGAGGAAGAGAGAGAGAGAGGTGTGTGTCTGGTGGTGAGTACGACTCAGCAGAACTCACACGGAGTCAGTCCAGTGCCACTGACAGTGTGAGATGATGATGACGTTTCCACCTGTCCTGACAGAGAGGGATGTGTTCTGGAGCGGGGGAGGAACTGAGGAAGAGAGAGAGAGAGGTGCGTGTCTGGTGGTAAGTACGACTCAGCAGAACTCACACGGAGTCAGTCCAGTGCAACTGACAGTGTGAGATGATGATGACGTTTCCATCTGTCCTGACAGAGAGGGATGTGTTCTGGAGCGGGGGAGGAACTGAGGAAGAGAGAGAGAGAGGTGCGTGTCTGGTGGTAAGTACGACTCAGCAGAACTCACACGGAGTCAGTCCAGTGCAACTGACAGTGTGAGATGATGATGACGTTTCCACCTGTCCTGACAGAGAGGGATGTGTTCTGGAGCGGGGGAGGAACTGAGGAAGAGAGAGAGAGAGGTGCGTGTCTGGTGGTAAGTACGACTCAGCAGAACTCACACGGAGTCAGTCCAGTGCCACTGACAGTGTGAGATGATGATGACGTTTCAATCTGTCCTGACAGAGAGGGATGTGTTCTGGAGCGGGGGAGGAACTGAGGAAGAGAGAGAGAGAGGTGCGTGTCTGGTGGTAAGTACGACTCAGCAGAACTCACACGGAGTCAGTCCAGTGCAACTGACAGTGTGAGATGATGATGACGTTTCCATCTGTCCTGACAGAGAGGGATGTGTTCTGGAGCGGGGGAGGAACTGAGGAAGAGAGAGAGAGAGGTGCGTGTCTGGTGGTAAGTACGACTCAGCAGAACTCACACGGAGTCAGTCCAGTGCCACTGACAGTGTGAGATGATGATGACGTTTCCATCTGTCCTGACAGAGAGGAATGTGTTCTGGAGCAGGGGAGGAACTGAGGAAGAGAGAGAGAGAGAGAGAGGTGCGTGTCT
This sequence comes from Brachyptera risi, assembly GCA_964007535.1. Classification (NCBI taxonomy): domain Eukaryota; kingdom Metazoa; phylum Arthropoda; class Insecta; order Plecoptera; family Taeniopterygidae; genus Brachyptera; species Brachyptera risi. Next base: position 4,431,766 of record OZ023332.1, read on the forward strand.
GGTGGTAAGTACGACTCAGCAGAACTCACACGGAGTCAGTCCAGTGCCACTGACAGTGTGAGATAATGATGACGTTTCCATCTGTCCTGACAGAGAGGGATGTGTTCTGGAGCGGGGGAGGAACTGAGGAAGAGAGAGAGAGAGGTGCGAGTCTGGTGGTAAGTATGACTCAGCAGAACTCACACGGAGTCAGTCCAGTGCCACTGACAGTGTGAGATAATGATGACGTTTCCATCTGTCCTGACAGAGAGGAATGTGTTCTGGAGCGGGGGAGGAACTGAGGAAGAGAGAGAGAGAGAGGTGCGTGTCTGGTGGTAAGTACGACTCAGCAGAACTCACACGGAGTCAGTCCAGTGCCACTGACAGTGTGAGATAATGATGACGTTTCCATCTGTCCTGACAGAGAGGGATGTGTTCTGGAGCGGGGGAGGAACTGAGGAAGAGAGAGAGAGAGAGGTGCGTGTCTGGTGATGACTACGACTCAGCAGAACTCGCTGGGAGTCAGTCCAGTGCCACTGACAGTGTGAGATAATGATGACGTTTCAATCTGTCCTGACAGAGAGGGATGTGTTCTGGAGCGGGGGAGGAACTGAGGAAGAGAGAGAGAGAGGTGCGAGTCTGGTGGTAAGTACGACTCAGCAGAACTCACACGGAGTCAGTCCAGTGCCACTGACAGTGTGAGATAATGATGACGTTTCCATCTGTCCTGACAGAGAGGAATGTGTTCTGGAGCGAGGGAGGAACTGAGGAAGGAAGAGGTGCGTGTGTGAGTCTGGTGGTAAGTACGACTCAGCAGAACTCACACGGAGTCAGTCCAGTGCCACTGACAGTGTGAGATGATGATGACGTTTCAATCTGTCCTGACAGAGAGGAATGTGTTCTGGAGCGGGGGAGGAACTGAGGAAGAGAGAGAGAGAGGTGTGTGTCTGGTGGTGAGTACGACTCAGCAGAACTCACACGGAGTCAGTCCAGTGCCACTGACAGTGTGAGATGATGATGACGTTTCCACCTGTCCTGACAGAGAGGGATGTGTTCTGGAGCGGGGGAGGAACTGAGGAAGAGAGAGAGAGAGGTGCGTGTCTGGTGGTAAGTACGACTCAGCAGAACTCACACGGAGTCAGTCCAGTGCAACTGACAGTGTGAGATGATGATGACGTTTCCATCTGTCCTGACAGAGAGGGATGTGTTCTGGAGCGGGGGAGGAACTGAGGAAGAGAGAGAGAGAGGTGCGTGTCTGGTGGTAAGTACGACTCAGCAGAACTCACACGGAGTCAGTCCAGTGCAACTGACAGTGTGAGATGATGATGACGTTTCCACCTGTCCTGACAGAGAGGGATGTGTTCTGGAGCGGGGGAGGAACTGAGGAAGAGAGAGAGAGAGGTGCGTGTCTGGTGGTAAGTACGACTCAGCAGAACTCACACGGAGTCAGTCCAGTGCCACTGACAGTGTGAGATGATGATGACGTTTCAATCTGTCCTGACAGAGAGGGATGTGTTCTGGAGCGGGGGAGGAACTGAGGAAGAGAGAGAGAGAGGTGCGTGTCTGGTGGTAAGTACGACTCAGCAGAACTCACACGGAGTCAGTCCAGTGCAACTGACAGTGTGAGATGATGATGACGTTTCCATCTGTCCTGACAGAGAGGGATGTGTTCTGGAGCGGGGGAGGAACTGAGGAAGAGAGAGAGAGAGGTGCGTGTCTGGTGGTAAGTACGACTCAGCAGAACTCACACGGAGTCAGTCCAGTGCCACTGACAGTGTGAGATGATGATGACGTTTCAATCTGTCCTGACAGAGAGGGATGTGTTCTGGAGCAGGGGAGGAACTGAGGAAGAGAGAGAGAGAGAGAGGTGCCTGTCTGGTGGTAAGTACGACTCAGCAGAACTCACACGGAGTCAGTCCAGTGCCACTGACAGTGTGAGATGATCCGCGTTGTAATCATCCAGCAAGTTTATACGCAAAATCAAAGGGAGAAATGCAGAAGCAAAACTTTTTCATAGCTTTCAGGCACAGTAAATTTAATACCAATCGGTTGAATGATAAAAAGATGACAACTTTATCCCTCCACTCTCGCTCACTCGCTCGAAATAGTTCGAGACTCGAAAGTATTTTGAGACTTGAAATTTCGATCTGAGAAAATAATTTCGAGCGAGTTTGAGTCTCGAACGCCACTCGAGCTTGCTCGAAAATTTTGAGACTCACACAGCCCTTTCGATTATAAATCATAACAAGAAGACATTTCTTCTCATTTTTGATGATTGTATCAAAAGTCCCCAAGTGGTAACGTATTGAAGCCCGACATCAATAGAGCGTTCCTCAACGATGGCTGACAGGATGGAGGTTGTTACCTGACAGCATGTTGATCAGGGCCTGGCTGTCGGTCGAGTCGGGCTGATAGCCACCCTGCTCCAGCATGCTGGCCGACAGGACCTGCTGATACAGCTCCGACAGCCACGTGTCCGACAGGTAGACCAGCACGCCGCTCCCGTGCACCTCCTCCACATACTCGTGCTGCAACAGGTCCCGGTCAAGGTCAGGTCGAGTCATTTCGCGTCATGCCTGTTTGTACGGGCGTGCGCCGCCCTCTCCGCACTGTCTGCTCATAACAATCTGGATCAGATCAGGTTGGGTTAGGCTAGGTTAGGTTGGCTAGGCTAGGTTAGGTTGGTTAAGTTAGGTTAGGTTGGTTAGGTAAGGTTAGGTAAGGTTGGCTAGGTTAGGTTAGGTTAGGTTGGTTAGGTCAGGTAAGGTTAGGTTGGTTAGATTGGCTAGGTTAGGTTAGGTTAGGTTGGTTAGGTTAGGTGAGGTTAGGTTGTTTAGGTTGGCTAGGTTAGGTTAGGTTAGGTTGGTTAGGTTAGGTTAGGTTAGGTTGGTTAGGTTAGGTAAGGTTGGCTAGGTTAGGTTGGCTAGGCTAGGTTAGGTTAGGTTAGGTTGGCTAGGCTAGGTTAGGTTAGGTTGGTTAGGTTGGGTAAGGTTGGCTAGGTTAGGTTGGCTAGGCTAGGTTAGGTTAGGTTAGGTTGGTAAGGTTGGCTAGGTTAGGTTGGCTAGGCTAGATTAGGTTAGGTTAGGTTGGTTAGGTTAGGTAAGGTTGGCTAGGTTAGGTTGGCTAGGCTAGGTTAGGTTAGGTTAGGTTAGGTTGGTTAGGTTAGGTAAGGTTGGCTAGGTTGGTTAGGTTAGGTAAGGTGGGCTAGGTTGGTTGGGTTAGGTAAGGTTGGCTAGGTTAGGTTAGGTTGGTTAGGTTAGGTTGGCTAGGCTAGGTTAGGTTAGGTAAGGTAGGCTAGGTTAGGTAAGGTTGGCTAGGTTAGGTTAGGTTAAGTAAGGTTGGCTAGGTTAGGTAAGGTTAGCTAGGTTGGTTAGGCTAGGTTAGGTCAGGTTAGGTTGACTAGGTTAGGTTAGGTTAGGTTGGTTAGGTTAGGTTAGGTTAGGTTGGTTAGGTTAGGTAAGGTTGGCTAGGTTAGGTTGGCTAGGCTAGGTTAGGTTAGGTTAGGTTGGCTAGACTAGGATAGGTTAGGTTAGGTTGGCTAGGCTAGGTTAGGTTAGGTTGGCTAGGCTAGGTTAGGTTAGGTTGGCTAAGCTAGGTTAGGTTGGGTTAGGTTGGTTAGGTTAGGTAAGGTTGGCTAGGTTAGGTTGGCTAGGCTAGGTTAGGTTAGGTTAGGTTGGTTAGGTTAGGTAAGGTTGGCTAGGTTAGGTTGGCTAGGCTAGGTTAGGTTAGGTTAGGTTGGTTAGGTTAGGTAAGGTTGGCTAGGTTAGGTTAGGTTGGTTAGGTTAGGTTGGCTAGGCTAGGTTAGGTTAGGTAAGGTAGGCTAGGTTAGGTAAGGTTGGCTAGGTTAGGTTAGGTTAGGTAACATTGGCTAGGTTAGGTAAGGTTAGCTAGGTTGGTTAGGCTAGGTTAGGTCAGGTTAGGTCGACTAGATTAGGTTAGGTTAGGTTGGTTAGGTTAGGTTAGGTTAGGTTGGTTAGGTTAGGTAAGGTTGGCTAGGTTAGGTTGGCTAGGCTAGGTTAGGTTAGGTGAGGTTGGCTAGGCTAGGTTGGGTTAGGTTGGCTAGGCTAGGTTAGGTTAGGTTAGGTTGGTTAGGTTAGGTAAGGTTGGCTAGGTTAGGTTGGCTAGGCTAGGTTAGGTTAGGTTAGGTTGGTTAGGTTAGGTAAGGTTGGCTAGGTTAGGTTGGCTAGGCTAGGTTAGGTTAGGTTAGGTTGGTTAGGTTAGGTAAGGTTGGCTAGGTTGGTTAGGTTAGGTAAGGTTGGCTAGGTTGGTTAGGTTAGGTAAGGTTGGCTGGGTTAGGTTAGGTTGGTTAGGTTAGGTTGGCTAGGCTAGGTTAGGTTGGCTAGGCTAGGTTAGGTTAGGTAAGATAGGCTAGGTTAGGTAAGGTTGGCTAGGTTAGGTTAGGTTAGGTAAGGTTGGCTAGGTTGGTTAGGTTAGGTAAGGTTGGCTAGGCTAGGTTAGGTTAGGTTAGGTTGGTTAGGTTAGGTGAGGTTGGCTAGGTTGGTTAGGTTAGGTAAGGTTGGCTAGGTTGGTTAGGTTAGGTGAGGTTGGCTAGGTTGGGTTTGGTTGGTTAGGTTAGGTTGGCTAGGCTAGGTTAGGTTAGGTAAGGTAGGCTAGGTTAGGTAAGGTTGGCTAGGTTAGGTTAGGTTAGGTAAGGTTGGTTAGGTTGGTCAGGTTAGGTTGGTTGGGTTAAGTTAGTTAAGGTTGGCTAGGCTAGGTTAGGTTGGCTAGGCTAGGTTAGATTAGGTAAGGTTGGCTAGTTCAGGTTAGGTTAGGTAAGGTTGGTTAGGTTATGTTGGTTAGGTTAGGTTAGTTAGGTTAGGTTGGCTAGGCTAGGTTAGGTTAGGTAAGGTAGGCTAGGTTAGGTAAGGTTGGCTGGGTTAGGTTAGGTTAGGTAAGGTTGGTTAGTTCAGGTTGGTTAGGTTAGGTTGGTTGGGTTAGGTTAGGTAAGGTTGGCTAGGCTAGGTTAGGTAAGGTTGGCTAGGCTTGGTTAGGTTAGGTAAGGTTGGTTAGGTTAGGTTGGTTAGGTTAGGTTGGTTAGGTTGGTTAGGTTAGGTTGGCTAGGTTAGGTTAGGTTAGGTAAGGTTGGCTAGGCTAGGTTAGGTTAGGGAAGGTTGGCTAGGTTAGGTTAGGTTAGGTAAGGTTGGTTAGGTTAGGTTGGTTAGGTTAAGTTAGGTTAGGTAAGGTTGGCTAGGCTAGGTTAGGTTAGGTTGGTTAGGTTAGGTTGGTTAGGTTAGGTTAGGTTAGGTTGGTTAGGTTAGGTTGGTTAGGTTAGGTTGGCTGGGTTAGGTTAGGTTGGCTAGGTTAGGTTAGGTTAGGTAAGGTTGGCTAGGCTAGGTTAGGTTGGTTAGGTTAGGTTGGCTAGGTTAGGTTAGGTTAGGTTAGGTTGGTTAGGTTAGGTTGGTTAGGTTAGGTTGATTAGGTTAGGTAAGGTTGGCTAGGTTAGGTTAGGTTAGGTTGGCTAGGTTAGGTTATTTATTTTATTTTTTATTATTATAGATTACAGCTTTGGACCATTGGTCCGGTGGCAGTTGATTTAAATACTATGGTCCTTAATTTTAATAATGTCAATATACAATTAAATACAGTTTATAAAAAAATCTGAGTAAACTAAAAGGTGTAAAACAAAAGAGTAGAAGGTGTCATATTGGAATATAACACTATAGATTTGATAAAATAGTATTAAAAGCAGAGGATTTAGGTAAGGTTTCCATTTTTTCTTGAGGAAGATCATTCCAGAGGCGAATGGATCTACCAAGAAAAGATTGGAGACCTACGTTGGTGTTATATCTTGGTAGATTTATCTTTAGGTTGTGGTCATTTCGTCCAACGAAGCTAGGTTCAGTAAGCCGGGATGTTATAGCTAGCCATGCTGGTTGTTTTGTTACAGCTTTGTGTAGAGACTCGAGGGTTGCTCGAGCTCTACGAACATCTAGTGTCTCCCACTTCAGTTGGAGTTGAAGTTTTGTAACACTCACTACTGGCCGCTGGTATTTTACTGACCAGCGACGGTGGATATTCTTCACATATCTGGCAGCTTTTCGTTGGACTTGGCTGATGAGGTCAATGAGTGAATCAGTTTTTGGATCCCACACTCCACTGCAGTACTCAAGAAGAGGCCTGATGAGGCACTTGTAGGCGTGGTCTTTTGCTTCCTCTGTGCAACCCTTCAAGTTACGCATCACAAAATGGAGTGAACGTTTAGCCTTACTGACGAGCATATCGATATGCTTGGTCCAAGTCAATTTTGATGAAATGGTTATTCCTAGGAATTTACATGAGTCAGATTTGGTGATGATTACGCCGTTGATATCATATGATGTTGGTAGTGGGTGACGAAGATTAGTGAAGCTAACAATGGTTGTCTTGTCAGCGTTTAGCCTCATCCCATTGACTGAAGCCCAAGAGTTTATATTGTTGATATTGTCTTGTAGTGGTGTTTGGTCTTCAGGTTTGGTAATGCTATGATACACAATGCAGTCATCTGCAAAGAGTCGCATTGAGCACTTTATTTTGTCGGAAATATCATTTATGTATCCAGTGAAAAGAAGAGGTCCAAGTACCGTACCTTGCGGTACACCTGAAGTTACATTAACTATTAACTATTAACATTGCAATAGGTGATATAAATCCACCTTTTTTGAGATCACCTAATAATACTTGTGTGAGTACTCCAATGACTCAGAATTCCAATCAGAACAAGTAGATAGCAATAAATAATTTCGTTAACATTTCATTAGGTATGCCAAAAACACTAATTTGATTACATAACATCTGAAAACATTTGCATCTAGAAACAGAGGGTTGAGGGTTGCGTTTACCTCGGTTAGGGGTACGGGGCCCGTGCGCTGCAGGTAGTATCCGCGCCTGATCAGCTTGAGGTTGAGCAGCAGCGCCGCGCACGTGGCCAGGTAGATCCCGTCGGCGTTCACAATGCTGACCTCCGCCAGCCGGTGGGCAGGCCCCCCCTGCTGCTGCTGCGCCAGGTCCACACAGTAGCGCGAGGCAAACGCCTGCAGCGCCTCGTCCACCTCGATAGCGCTGCGCAGGCCGAGTAGCGCCGGCACGAGGGAGCGCAGCGTTCGAGAGAAGCGCCGTGCGTTGTGGCGCTCAACGTCCACGTACTGCTCGCCCACCTGCGGCCAGTGCGCACGCTTCACTCAACTTCAAATTACATCAAGTTTGTATAAATTGCTTCTATATGTATATATATTTTTTCCGACTCAATAGCTCGGTCAGCTAGGCACCGCTTCAGAAACTGTGGGTTCGAGTACCGCATGAAGCATGGGTTTTTGTGAACTTCTTCCCACTTATCATCACTTAATAGCTGTTTCATAATCACCTGCTTGTTTATACCCCCGTATAACCTAGCTGTTGATGGGGTCGTTAAGCAAACCACAATCATCAATCATGTATTTTGGTACTTCATCTTTTTTTTTTTTTTTTATTGGGTTTTAATGACACACTGTAATGATTACTAAGATCTATTGGCGTCGGATGAATGATCAATGAGATGATGAGTAGATGAGATGAAGGTTTTTATGGGTAGTGGGAAGGATAGTGGGAAGGAAGCGGTCGTGGCCTATATTGTGGGAACCATCCCGGCATTAGCCTAGACTACAGAGGGAAACCACGAAAAACCCCTGTGAAGATGGACGGTGGCGGGGAACGAACCGGGTCCGATATGTCCCTTCACCTCCCTGATCACACGAAGCAAGTGCGCTAACCACTCAGCTACTGTGCCGGTACTTCATCATTTTCTGTTGCATAAAACAAGGAAAAGTAGAATATGTGTTCACGTAACGTTTTGCGGAACATTTTTTCTGTCTACAATCAAGTCTTTTCTGTAGAACATAATCTCAAACAAATCAGAAAAAGTAGTTCACTACTCGATCAGAATAAATTGACCCACAATATTTTAATTTTGAACAAAACTGAATGATCCAAGGGCTCACCGTCATGTTTCTGAGTTGCGTATTTGTCGCTACGATAGCTTCAATCCACGGGGGTGCCGAGAGCGAGCGACAGTTGATCAAGCCAGACGGGGAGTGTCATTGATATTGTTGTGTTTCGATCATCATTGGTTAGGTCGGGTGGGTCAGGTTCATATTTCAACGTACAAATTCACCTGTTTGGTTGAATAAAATGATGCGGGCAATGCTAACCGCGATCATCATTGGTTAGGTCGGGTGGGTCAGGTTCATATTTCAACGTACAAATTCACCTGTTTGGTTGAATAAAATGATGCGGGCAATGCTAACCGTGATCATCATTGGTTAGGTCGGGTGGGTCAGGTTCATATTTCAACGTACAAATTCCCCTGTTTGGTTGAATAAAATGATGCGGGCAATGCTAACCGCGATCATCATTGGTTAGGTCGGGTGGGTCAGGTTCATATTTCAACGTACAAATTCCCCTGTTTGGTTGAATAAAATGATGCGGGCAATGCTAACCGTGATCATCATTGGTTAGGTCGGGTGGGTCAGGTTCATAATTCAATGTACAGATTCACCTGTTTGGTTGAATGAAATGATGCGGGCAATGCTAACCGTGATCATCATTGGTTAGGTCGGGTGGGTCAGGTTCATATTTCAACGTACAAATTCCCCTGTTTGGTTGAATGAAATGATGTGGGCAATGCTAACCGTGATCATCATTGGTTAGGTCGGGTGGGTCAGGTTCATATTTCAACGTACAAATTTCCCTGTTTGGTTGAATAAAATGATGCGGGCAATGCTAACCGTGATCATCATTGGTTAGGTCGGGTGGGTCAGGTTCATATTTCAACGTACAAATTCCCCTGTTTGGTTGAATGAAATGATGCGGGCAATGCTAACCGTGATCATCATTGGTTAGGTCGGGTGGGTCAGGTTCATATTTCAACGTACAAATTCACCTGTTTGGTTGAATGAAATGATGCGGGCAATGCTAACCGTGATCATCATTGGTTAGGTCGGGTGGGTCAGGTTCATATTTCAACGTACAAATTCACCTGTTTGGTTGAATGAAATGATGCGGGCAATGCTAACCGTGATCATCATTGGTTAGGTCAGGTGGGTCAGGTTCATATTTCAACGTACAGATTCACCTGTTTGGTTGAATAAAATGATGCAGGCAATGCTAACCGTGATCATCATTGGTTAGGTCAGGTGGGTCAGGTTCATATTTCAACGTACAGATTCCCCTGTTTGGTTGAATGAAATGATGCGGGCAATGCTAACTGTGATCATCATTGGTTAGGTCAGGTGGGTCAGGTTCATATTTCAACGTACAGATTCCCCTGTTTGGTTGAATGAAATGATGCGGGCAATGCTAACCGTGATCATCATTGGTTAGGTCGGGTGGGTCAGGTTCATATTTTAACGTACAGATTCACCTGTTTGGTTGAATGAAATGATGCGGGCAATGCTAACCGTGATCATCATTGGTTAGGTCGGGTGGGTCAGGTTCATATTTTAACGTACAGATTCCCCTGTTTGGTTGAATGAAATGATGCGGGCAATGCTAACCGTGATCATCACCACTCCTAATATCACTGAGTTACAGTGAAACCTCTACCCATCGTTTTTCAAGGCACCAAGAAAATAAAACTATCTATGCAAGAAAAAGATCCATTCAGGAAAATTTAGCATTGATTGTATGGGAGTGGGGTGTGGAAAACTGGATACTACAAGCAGGAAAACAATGGATCCGGGAACAAGTTATCCAATGTATCGTCATTTGCATGCCTGGGAGCTTGATGGCTACTGTGGGGCCATGAAACATTCTTCAGCAGAATGTTAGGACATTGATAACATAGTGTGACATCAAGTAAAATGAATAGGGGTGTGCGAATCCATGTTTTTCTAATCGAATCCGAATTCACTTTCAGTTTCGGATTCGGTCCAACATAAAAGATTCGAAAATTTCGAATCTTGGCGCCAAAAACGTGGCAACATTGCATTGTCAACTTTCTAGATCGCGTTAGCAATTGCGATGCGCACTAGCCTACAAGTGGGTGGGGTCGACATATATGGCCGGCTTCGATTGGCGCTCGGCCGTCTCGACGCGGACGAACGAAAGTCTCGTCAAAGACCTTAGTATCTAACTTCGTTAACGAAGTCACGACCACGCGGTAGTAGGATGACAGATACCATGCAGCAAACAGCTACGATGTTTATAACTGCGCGTTGAATAAAAATGATGGAAATTGAGAAAATGATGCTTCTTCATGATGAAACATTTATTGAACGTGTTTTCAGTGGAATACCTCACAGTTTCTAGTCATTATGAGAATGCTGAGATAGGATTCTCACTTCCTGGATCAAGTGTAACTTGATAAGCAGTGTCGTTTGTCCCATTATCACGCTTCACAATGCATGTTAAAAAGATTCGGGTTCGGATTAGGTATTTTTTATGAAGATTCGGTTCAAATTCGGTTCGAAATCAAAAACATGGATTTGCACACCCCTAGAGTGAATAATGGATGATAAACTAAGCAATATCGTGAAGCAGGGTTTCCAGTCCCGACTATTCTCTTGTCCAGCGCGATGTCGGTAGACTATGATTCTCGTGATGCCCGTTTCCACTTGGCTGTGCCGTGACGTTCTTCATGGCCTTCGTTACCTTGAGGCCACAGGCTTCTTGGAATGTGATGCCCGTTTCCACTTGGCTGTGCCGTGACGTTCTTCATGGCCTTGGTTACCTTGAGGCTACAGGCTTCTTGGAATGTGATGCCCGTTTCCACTTGGCTGTGCCGTGACGTTCTTCATGGCCTTCGTTACCTTGAGGCCACAGGCTTCTTGGAATGTGATGCCCGTTTCCACTTGGCTGTGCCGTAACGTTCTCCATGGCCTTCGTTACCTTGAGGCTACAGGCTTCTTGGAATGTGATGCCCGTTTCCACTTGGCTGTGCCGTGACGTTCTTCATGGCCTTGGTTACCTTGAGGCTACAGGCTTCTTGGAATGTGATGCCCGTTTCCACTTGGCTGTGCCGTAACGTTCTCCATGGCCTTCGTTACCTTGAGGCTACAGGCTTCTTGGAATGTGATGCCCGTTTCCACTTGGCTGTGCCGTGACGTTCTTCATGGCCTTGGTTACCTTGAGGCTACAGGCTTCTTGGAATGTGATGCCCGTTTCCACTTGGCTGTGCCGTAACGTTCTTCATGGCCTTGGTTACCTTGAGGCTACAGGCTTCTTGGAATGTGATGCCCGTTTCCACTTGGCTGTGCCGTAACGTTCTTCATGGCCTTGGTTACCTTGAGGCTACAGGCTTCTTGGAATGTGATGCCCGTTTCCACTTGGCTGTGCCGTGACGTTCTTCATGGCCTTGGTTACCTTGAGGCTACAGGCTTCTTGGAATGTGATGCCCGTTTCCACTTGGCTGTGCCGTAACGTTCTTCATGGCCTTGGTTACCTTGAGGCTACAGGCTTCTTGGAATGTGATGCCCGTTTCCACTTGGCTGTGCCGTAACGTTCTTCATGGCCTTGGTTACCTTGAGGCTACAGGCTTCTTGGAATGTGATGCCCGTTTCCACTTGGCTGTGCCGTAACGTTCTCCATGGCCTTGGTTACCTTGAGGCTACAGGCTTCTTGGAATGTGATGCCCGTTTCCACTTGGCTGTGCCGTAACGTTCTTCATGGCCTTGGTTACCTTGAGGCTACAGGCTTCTTGGAATGTGATGCCCGTTTCCACTTGGCTGTGCCGTGACGTTCTTCATGGCCTTGGTTACCTTGAGGCTACAGGCTTCTTGGAATGTGATGCCCGTTTCCACTTGGCTGTGCCGTGACGTTCTTCATGGCCTTCGTTACCTTGAGGCTACAGGCTTCTTGGAATGTGATGCCCGTTTCCACTTGGCTGTGCCGTAACGTTCTTCATGGCCTTGGTTACCTTGAGGCTACAGGCTTCTTGGAATGTGATGCCCGTTTCCACTTGGCTGTGCCGTGACGTTCTTCATGGCCTTGGTTACCTTGAGGCTACAGGCTTCTTGGAATGTGATGCCCGTTTCCACTTGGCTGTGCCGTGACGTTCTTCATGGCCTTCGTTACCTTGAGGCTACAGGCTTCTTGGAATGTGATGCCCGTTTCCACTTGGCTGTGCCGTAACGTTCTTCATGGCCTTGGTTACCTTGAGGCTACAGGCTTCTTGGAATGTGATGCCCGTTTCCACTTGGCTGTGCCGTGACGTTCTCCATGGCCTTGGTTACCTTGAGGCTACAGGCTTCTTGGAATGTGATGCCCGTTTCCACTTGGCTGTGCCGTAACGTTCTTCATGGCCTTGGTTACCTTGAGGCTACAGGCTTCTTGGAATGTGATGCCCGTTTCCACTTGGCTGTGCCGTAACGTTCTCCATGGCCTTGGTTACCTTGAGGCTACAGGCTTCTTGGAATGTGATGCCCGTTTCCACTTGGCTGTGCCGTGACGTTCTTCATGGCCTTGGTTACCTTGAGGCTACAGGCTTCTTGGAATGTGATGCCCGTTTCCACTTGGCTGTGCCGTGACGTTCTTCATGGCCTTGGTTACCTTGAGGCTACAGGCTTCTTGGAATGTGATGCCCGTTTCCACTTGGCTGTGCCGTAACGTTCTTCATGGCCTTGGTTACCTTGAGGCTACAGGCTTCTTGGAATGTGATGCCCGTTTCCACTTGGCTGTGCCGTAACGTTCTTCATGGCCTTCGTTACCTTGAGGCTACAGGCTTCTTGGAATGTGATGCCCGTTTCCACTTGGCTGTGCCGTGACGTTCTTCATGGCCTTGGTTACCTTGAGGCTACAGGCTTCTTGGAATGTGATGCCCGTTTCCACTTGGCTGTGCCGTGACGTTCTTCATGGCCTTGGTTACCTTGAGGCTACAGGCTTCTTGGAATGTGATGCCCGTTTCCACTTGGCTGTGCCGTAACGTTCTTCATGGCCTTGGTTACCTTGAGGCTACAGGCTTCTTGGAATGTGATGCCCGTTTCCACTTGGCTGTGCCGTAACGTTCTTCATGGCCTTCGTTACCTTGAGGCTACAGGCTTCTTGGAATGTGATGCCCGTTTCCACTTGGCTGTGCCGTGACGTTCTTCATGGCCTTGGTTACCTTGAGGCTACAGGCTTCTTGGAATGTGATGCCCGTTTCCACTTGGCTGTGCCGTAACGTTCTTCATGGCCTTGGTTACCTTGAGGCTACAGGCTTCTTGGAATGTGATGCCCGTTTCCACTTGGCTGTGCCGTGACGTTCTTCATGGCCTTGGTTACCTTGAGGCTACAGGCTTCTTGGAATGTGATGCCCGTTTCCACTTGGCTGTGCCGTAACGTTCTTCATGGCCTTGGTTACCTTGAGGCTACAGGCTTCTTGGAATGTGATGCCCGTTTCCACTTGGCTGTGCCGTGACGTTCTTCATGGCCTTGGTTACCTTGAGGCTACAGGCTTCTTGGAATGTGATGCCCGTTTCCACTTGGCTGTGCCGTAACGTTCTTCATGGCCTTGGTTACCTTGAGGCTACAGGCTTCTTGGAATGTGATGCCCGTTTCCACTTGGCTGTGCCGTGACGTTCTTCATGGCCTTGGTTACCTTGAGGCTACAGGCTTCTTGGAATGTGATGCCCGTTTCCACTTGGCTGTGCCGTAACGTTCTTCATGGCCTTCGTTACCTTGAGGCTACAGGCTTCTTGGAATGTGATGCCCGTTTCCACTTGGCTGTGCCGTAACGTTCTTCATGGCCTTGGTTACCTTGAGGCTACAGGCTTCTTGGAATGTGATGCCCGTTTCCACTTGGCTGTGCCGTGACGTTCTCCATGGCCTTGGTTGCCTTGAGGCTACAGGCTTCTTGGAATGTGATGCCCGTTTCCACTTGGCTGTGCCGTGACGTTCTTCATGGCCTTGGTTACCTTGAGGCTACAGGCTTCTTGGAATGTGATGCCCGTTTCCACTTGGCTGTGCCGTGACGTTCTCCATGGCCTTCGTTACCTTGAGGCTACAGGCTTCTTGGAATGTGATGCCCGTTTCCACTTGGCTGTGCCGTGACGTTCTTCATGGCCTTGGTTACCTTGAGGCTACAGGCTTCTTGGAATGTGATGCCCGTTTCCACTTGGCTGTGCCGTGACGTTCTTCATGGCCTTGGTTACCTTGAGGCTACAGGCTTCTTGGAATGTGATGCCCGTTTCCACTTGGCTGTGCCGTGACGTTCTTCATGGCCTTGGTTACCTTGAGGCTACAGGCTTCTTGGAATGTGATGCCCGTTTCCACTTGGCTGTGCCGTAACGTTCTTCATGGCCTTGGTTACCTTGAGGCTACAGGCTTCTTGGAATGTGAGGCCCGTTTCCACTTGGCTGTGCCGTAACGTTCTTCATGGCCTTGGTTACCTTGAGGCTACAGGCTTCTTGGAATGTGATGCCCGTTTCCACTTGGCTGTGCCGTAACGTTCTTCATGGCCTTGGTTACCTTGAGGCTACAGGCTTCTTGGAATGTGATGCCCGTTTCCACTTGGCTGTGCCGTAACGTTCTTCATGGCCTTCGTTACCTTGAGGCTACAGGCTTCTTGGAATGTGATGCCCGTTTCCACTTGGCTGTGCCGTGACGTTCTTCATGGCCTTGGTTACCTTGAGGCTACAGGCTTCTTGGAATGTGATGCCCGTTTCCACTTGGCTGTGCCGTGACGTTCTTCATGGCCTTGGTTACCTTGAGGCTACAGGCTTCTTGGAATGTGATGCCCGTTTCCACTTGGCTGTGCCGTAACGTTCTTCATGGCCTTGGTTACCTTGAGGCTACAGGCTTCTTGGAATGTGATGCCCGTTTCCACTTGGCTGTGCCGTAACGTTCTTCATGGCCTTGGTTACCTTGAGGCTACAGGCTTCTTGGAATGTGATGCCCGTTTCCACTTGGCTGTGCCGTAACGTTCTTCATGGCCTTGGTTACCTTGAGGCTACAGGCTTCTTGGAATGTGAGGCCCGTTTCCACTTGGCTGTGCCGTAACGTTCTTCATGGCCTTGGTTACCTTGAGGCTACAGGCTTCTTGGAATGTGATGCCCGTTTCCACTTGGCTGAGCCGTAACGTTCTTCATGGCCTTGGTTACCTTGAGGCTACAGGCTTCTTGGAATGTGATGCCCGTTTCCACTTGGCTGTGCCGTAACGTTCTTCATGGCCTTGGTTACCTTGAGGCTACAGGCTTCTTGGAATGTGATGCCCGTTTCCACTTGGCTGTGCCGTAACGTTCTTCATGGCCTTGGTTACCTTGAGGCTACAGGCTTCTTGGAATGTGATGCCCGTTTCCACTTGGCTGTGCCGTAACGTTCTTCATGGCCTTGGTTACCTTGAGGCTACAGGCTTCTTGGAATGTGAGGCCCGTTTCCACTTGGCTGTGCCGTAACGTTCTTCATGGCCTTGGTTACCTTGAGGCTACAGGCTTCTTGGAATGTGATGCCCGTTTCCACTTGGCTGAGCCGTAACGTTCTTCATGGCCTTGGTTACCTTGAGGCTACAGGCTTCTTGGAATGTGATGCCCGTTTCCACTTGGCTGTGCCGTAACGTTCTTCATGGCCTTGGTTACCTTGAGGCTACAGGCTTCTTGGAATGTGATGCCCGTTTCCACTTGGCTGTGCCGTAACGTTCTTCATGGCCTTGGTTACCTTGAGGCTACAGGCTTCTTGGAATGTGATGCTTGTTTCCACTTGGCTGTGCCGTAACGTTCTTCATGGCCTTGGTTACCTTGAGGCTACAGGCTTCTTGGAATGTGATGCCCGTTTCCACTTGGCTGTGCCGTAACGTTCTTCATGGCCTTGGTTACCTTGAGGCTACAGGCTTCTTGGAATGTGAGGAATTGCAAATCGCACAGTTACAATTATACGACAACACGGATTGTCTGGAACCACCTGGATGAATCTAACGAGATTCCAGAAGCGTGAAGTTTGGAATTGCATTTTCATGGATAAGTGAATCGATATTTTTGTGAGTCGATTCTTTTTTCAGTCGTTTGATATAAATCCGGACAACCGGAAGCAGATGAATCACAATCGCAGTATAACTTCCGGTAAAATCGTCATTTCGGCCCCGACGAAAGTTGAATTCGGTTACCGGTACTAATCACGACACCAAATCGGTACTCAAACGGTGTTGTGAACCGTCATGTTGTTTAGGTGAATACAGTGAAACCTCTTTCCATCGTTTTTCAAGAGACCAGGAAAATTGAACCATCCATCCAGGAAAATTAAGCATTGATTATATGGGAGTGGGGTTAGAAAAAATGAATGATACACGCAGGAAAACGATGAATCCGGGAACGATGCATAGAGGTGTCACTGTACTGGCTCGTGATTGGTCAGCTGGGAGAATCGTGTCGGACGACAAGAAATAATCAGAAGTGTGAAACCGGCTCGTGTCTTGCCGATTCAATGGAAGAGCTGATAGCACCGGTTGCCTACCTGGCACTCCTGGTCGCTGGGTTGACGCAACGTGCGTGGCAGCTTCTCCAGCCTCAACGCTTCGAGCGCTTCTCGTTGCCGCTCGGCCATCTCAAGGTCGTCGTCCAGCGCCTGGTCGTTGCTGAATCCCTCCTCGGGGCCCTCCGTGTCTCCCGAGTCCGAGCTGCCGCACTGGGACCGGGGTCGTTCACCTGGACACCACAAACAACCCTCACTTCTTCAACTTCTATGGTAACTGAGTATAGGGATAACATTGATTGATCGAGAATTGATCAAGAATTGATTCTAAAGTGGAACGATTCTCAAATCAAAAAATCGATTTTTCGGCTGAAAAAACAATTGGAGGGTCAGTGCTGTACTTCTTCACGTCGCAATACGTGCTCATTTTGCTGTCCGTATTATTCTGTATTGTTGAGATTTTACTATCTGGACACAGGCTATCCCTTCAGTTACGTCTGACAGCAACGACAGAAATACCCGAATAGTCTCTAGCGGCTATTTTTCACGTAAACGCCTTGGGAAAGTTGAAAACAAATTCGAAAGGTAGAGAGGGGCGGGTGGGGGGGGAAGGGAGGAGGGAGGGGAGGGTGGTGGAGGGGAGGGTGGTGCAGGGGAGAGAGGGGGAGAGGGGAGGAGAGGAGGAAAAGAAGAGACGTACCTTGCTCTATGCCGCTGCTGTCGCTCTCCTCACCCCCGATGTGATCCGACGCAGCACGGCGACGCGCCAGCAGCTCCTTCTCGATAGAGTCGCGGTATGGCTTGGGCAGACGCAGCATGGACGGGTACGTCAGCGGGCCTGGAAATACGCAACACATGATTCCCGTACATTCATGTCGGGTTCAACGACACACTGTCGCTCGATCACATTCATGTCGGGTTCAACGACACACTGTCGCTCGATCACATTCATGTCGGGTTCAACGACACACTGTCGCTCGATCACATTCATGCCGGGTTCAACGACACACTGTCGCTCGATCACATTCATGTCGGGTTCAACGACACACTGTCGCTCGATCACATTCATGTCGGGTTCAACGACACACAGTCGCTCGATCACATTCATGTCGGGTTCAACGACACACAGTCGCTCGATCACATTCATGTCGGGTTCAACGACACACAGTCGCTCGATCACATTCATGTCGGGTTCAACGACACACAGTCGCTCGATCACATTCATGCCGGGTTCAACGACACACTGTCGCTCGATCACATTCATGCCGGGTTCAACGACACACTGTCGCTCGATCACATTCATGCCGGGTTCAACGACACACTGTCGCTCGATCACATTCATGCCGGGTTCAACGACACACTGTCACTCGATCACATTCATGTCGGGTTCAACGACACACTGTCGCTCGATCACATTCATGCCGGGTTCAACGACACACTGTCGCTCGATCACATTCATGCCGGGTTCAACGACACACTGTCGCTCGATCACATTCATGCCGGGTTCAACGACACACTGTCGCTCGATCACATTCATGTCGGGTTCAACAACACACTGTCGCTCGATCACATTCATGTCGGGTTCAACGACACACAGTCGCTCGATCACATTCATGCCGGGTTCAACGACACACTGTCGCTCGATCACATTCATGCCGGGTTCAACGACACACAGTCGCTCGATCACATTCATGTCGGGTTCAACGACACACTGTCGCTCGATCACATTCATGCCGGGTTCAACGACACACTGTCGCTCGATCACATTCATGCCGGGTTCAACGACACACAGTCGCTCGATCACATTCATGCCGGGTTCAACGACACACTGTCGCTCGATCACATTCATGCCGGGTTCAACGACACACTGTCGCTCGATCACATTCATGCCGGGTTCAACGACACACTGTCGCTCGATCACATTCATGTCGGGTTCAACAACACACTGTCGCTCGATCACATTCATGTCGGGTTCAACGACACACAGTCGCTCGATCACATTCATGCCGGGTTCAACGACACACTGTCGCTCGATCACATTCATGCCGGGTTCAACGACACACAGTCGCTCGATCACATTCATGTCGGGTTCAACGACACACTGTCGCTCGATCACATTCATGTCGGGTTCAACAACACACTGTCGCTCGATCACATTCATGTCGGGTTCAACGACACACTGTCGCTCGATCACATTCATGTCGGGTTCAACAACACACTGTCGCTCGATCACATTCATGTCGGGTTCAACAACACACTGTCGCTCGATCACATTCATGCCGGGTTCAACGACACACTGTCGCTCGATCACATTCATGCCGGGTTCAACGACACACTGTCGCTCGATCACATTCATGCCGGGTTCAACGACACACAGTCGCTCGATCACATTCATGTCGGGTTCAACAACACACTGTCGCTCGATCACATTCATGTCGGGTTCAACGACACACTGTCGCTCGATCACATTCATGTCGGGTTCAACGACACACAGTCGCTCGATCACATTCATGTCGGGTTCAACGACACACAGTCGCTCGATCACATTCATGTCGGGTTCAACGACACACAGTCGCTCGATCACATTCATGTCGGGTTCAACGACACACAGTCGCTCGATCACATTCATGTCGGGTTCAACGACACACTGTCGCTCGATCACATTCATGCCGGGTTCAACGACACACTGTCCCTCGATCACATTCATGTCGGGTTCAACGACACACTGTCGCTCGATCACATTCATGCCGGGTTCAACGACACACTGTCACTCGATCACATTCATGTCGGGTTCAACGACACACTGTCGCTCGATCACATTCATGTCGGGTTCAACGACACACAGTCGCTCGATCACATTCATGTCGGGTTCAACGACACACAGTCGCTCGATCACATTCATGTCGGGTTCAACGACACACAGTCGCTCGATCACATTCATGTCGGGTTCAACGACACACAGTCGCTCGATCACATTCATGTCGGGTTCAACGACACACTGTCGCTCGATCACATTCATGCCGGGTTCAACGACACACTGTCACTCGATCACATTCATGTCGGGTTCAACGACACACTGTCGCTCGATCACATTCATGCCGGGTTCAACGACACACTGTCACTCGATCACATTCATGTCGGGTTCAACGACACACTGTCGCTCGATCACATTCATGTCGGGTTCAACGACACACAGTCGCTCGATCACATTCATGTCGGGTTCAACGACACACAGTCGCTCGATCACATTCATGTCGGGTTCAACGACACACAGTCGCTCGATCACATTCATGTCGGGTTCAACGACACACAGTCGCTCGATCACATTCATGTCGGGTTCAACGACACACTGTCGCTCGATCACATTCATGCCGGGTTCAACGACACACTGTCGCTCGATCACATTCATGTCGGGTTCAACGACACACTGTCGCTCGATCACATTCATGCCGGGTTCAACGACACACTGTCGCTCGATCACATTCATGCCGGGTTCAACGACACACTGTCGCTCGATCACATTCATGTCGGGTTCAACGACACACTGTCGCTCGATCACATTCATGTCGGGTTCAACAACACACTGTCGCTCGATCACATTCATGCCGGGTTCAACGACACACTGTCGCTCGATCACATTCATGTCGGGTTCAACGACACACTGTCGCTCGATCACATTCATGCCGGGTTCAACGACACACTGTCGCTCGATCACATTCATGTCGGGTTCAACGACACACTGTCGCTCGATCACATTCATGTCGGGTTCAACGACACACTGTCACTCGATCACATTCATGTCGGGTTCAACGACACACTGTCGCTCGATCACATTCATGCCGGGTTCAACGACACACTGTCGCTCGATCACATTCATGCCGGGTTCAACGACACACTGTCGCTCGATCACATTCATGTCGGGTTCAACGACACACTGTCGCTCGATCACATTCATGTCGGGTTCAACAACACACTGTCGCTCGATCACATTCATGCCGGGTTCAACGACACACTGTCGCTCGATCACATTCATGCCGGGTTCAACGACACACTGTCGCTCGATCACATTCATGCCGGGTTCAACGACACACTGTCGCTCGATCACATTCATGTCGGGTTCAACGACACACTGTCGCTCGATCACATTCATGTCGGGTTCAACGACACACTGTCACTCGATCACATTCATGCCGGGTTCAACGACACACTGTCGCTCGATCACATTCATGTCGGGTTCAACGACACACTGTCGCTCGATCACATTCATGCCGGGTTCAACGACACACTGTCGCTCGATCACATTCATGTCGGGTTCAACGACACACTGTCGCTCGATCACATTCATGCCGGGTTCAACGACACACTGTCGCTCGATCACATTCATGCCGGGTTCAACGACACACTGTCGCTCGATCACATTCATGCCGGGTTCAACGACACACTGTCGCTCGATCACATTCATGCCGGGTTCAACGACACACTGTCGCTCGATCACATTCATGTCGGGTTCAACGACACACTGTCGCTCGATCACATTCATGTCGGGTTCAACGACACACTGTCGCTCGATCACATTCATGTCGGGTTCAACGACACACTGTCGCTCGATCACATTCATGCCGGGTTCAACGACACACTGTCGCTCGATCACATTCATGTCGGGTTCAACAACACACTGTCGCTCGATCACATTCATGTCGGGTTCAACGACACACTGTCGCTCGATCACATTCATGTCGGGTTCAACGACACACTGTCGCTCGATCACATTCATGCCGGGTTCAACAACACACTGTCGCTCGATCACATTCATGCCGGGTTCAACGACACACTGTCGCTCGATCACATTCATGCCGGGTTCAACGACACACAGTCGCTCGATCACATTCATGTCGGGTTCAACGACACACTGTCGCTCGATCACATTCATGTCGGGTTCAACAACACACTGTCGCTCGATCACATTCATGTCGGGTTCAACGACACACTGTCGCTCGATCACATTCATGTCGGGTTCAACAACACACTGTCGCTCGATCACATTCATGTCGGGTTCAACAACACACTGTCGCTCGATCACATTCATGCCGGGTTCAACGACACACTGTCGCTCGATCACATTCATGCCGGGTTCAACGACACACTGTCGCTCGATCACATTCATGCCGGGTTCAACGACACACAGTCGCTCGATCACATTCATGTCGGGTTCAACAACACACTGTCGCTCGATCACATTCATGTCGGGTTCAACGACACACTGTCGCTCGATCACATTCATGTCGGGTTCAACGACACACAGTCGCTCGATCACATTCATGTCGGGTTCAACGACACACAGTCGCTCGATCACATTCATGTCGGGTTCAACGACACACAGTCGCTCGATCACATTCATGTCGGGTTCAACGACACACAGTCGCTCGATCACATTCATGTCGGGTTCAACGACACACTGTCGCTCGATCACATTCATGCCGGGTTCAACGACACACTGTCCCTCGATCACATTCATGTCGGGTTCAACGACACACTGTCGCTCGATCACATTCATGCCGGGTTCAACGACACACTGTCACTCGATCACATTCATGTCGGGTTCAACGACACACTGTCGCTCGATCACATTCATGTCGGGTTCAACGACACACAGTCGCTCGATCACATTCATGTCGGGTTCAACGACACACAGTCGCTCGATCACATTCATGTCGGGTTCAACGACACACAGTCGCTCGATCACATTCATGTCGGGTTCAACGACACACAGTCGCTCGATCACATTCATGTCGGGTTCAACGACACACTGTCGCTCGATCACATTCATGCCGGGTTCAACGACACACTGTCACTCGATCACATTCATGTCGGGTTCAACGACACACTGTCGCTCGATCACATTCATGCCGGGTTCAACGACACACTGTCACTCGATCACATTCATGTCGGGTTCAACGACACACTGTCGCTCGATCACATTCATGTCGGGTTCAACGACACACAGTCGCTCGATCACATTCATGTCGGGTTCAACGACACACAGTCGCTCGATCACATTCATGTCGGGTTCAACGACACACAGTCGCTCGATCACATTCATGTCGGGTTCAACGACACACAGTCGCTCGATCACATTCATGTCGGGTTCAACGACACACTGTCGCTCGATCACATTCATGCCGGGTTCAACGACACACTGTCGCTCGATCACATTCATGTCGGGTTCAACGACACACTGTCGCTCGATCACATTCATGCCGGGTTCAACGACACACTGTCGCTCGATCACATTCATGCCGGGTTCAACGACACACTGTCGCTCGATCACATTCATGTCGGGTTCAACGACACACTGTCGCTCGATCACATTCATGTCGGGTTCAACAACACACTGTCGCTCGATCACATTCATGCCGGGTTCAACGACACACTGTCGCTCGATCACATTCATGTCGGGTTCAACGACACACTGTCGCTCGATCACATTCATGCCGGGTTCAACGACACACTGTCGCTCGATCACATTCATGTCGGGTTCAACGACACACTGTCGCTCGATCACATTCATGTCGGGTTCAACGACACACTGTCACTCGATCACATTCATGTCGGGTTCAACGACACACTGTCGCTCGATCACATTCATGCCGGGTTCAACGACACACTGTCGCTCGATCACATTCATGCCGGGTTCAACGACACACTGTCGCTCGATCACATTCATGTCGGGTTCAACGACACACTGTCGCTCGATCACATTCATGTCGGGTTCAACGACACACAGTCGCTCGATCACATTCATGTCGGGTTCAACGACACACTGTCGCTCGATCACATTCATGCCGGGTTCAACGACACACTGTCACTCGATCACATTCATGTCGGGTTCAACGACACACTGTCGCTCGATCACATTCATGCCGGGTTCAACGACACACTGTCACTCGATCACATTCATGTCGGGTTCAACGACACACTGTCGCTCGATCACATTCATGTCGGGTTCAACGACACACAGTCGCTCGATCACATTCATGTCGGGTTCAACGACACACAGTCGCTCGATCACATTCATGTCGGGTTCAACGACACACAGTCGCTCGATCACATTCATGTCGGGTTCAACGACACACAGTCGCTCGATCACATTCATGTCGGGTTCAACGACACACTGTCGCTCGATCACATTCATGCCGGGTTCAACGACACACTGTCGCTCGATCACATTCATGTCGGGTTCAACGACACACTGTCGCTCGATCACATTCATGCCGGGTTCAACGACACACTGTCGCTCGATCACATTCATGCCGGGTTCAACGACACACTGTCGCTCGATCACATTCATGTCGGGTTCAACGACACACTGTCGCTCGATCACATTCATGTCGGGTTCAACGACACACTGTCGCTCGATCACATTCATGCCGGGTTCAACGACACACTGTCGCTCGATCACATTCATGTCGGGTTCAACGACACACTGTCGCTCGATCACATTCATGCCGGGTTCAACGACACACTGTCGCTCGATCACATTCATGTCGGGTTCAACGACACACTGTCGCTCGATCACATTCATGTCGGGTTCAACGACACACTGTCACTCGATCACATTCATGTCGGGTTCAACGACACACTGTCGCTCGATCACATTCATGCCGGGTTCAACGACACACTGTCGCTCGATCACATTCATGCCGGGTTCAACGACACACTGTCGCTCGATCACATTCATGTCGGGTTCAACGACACACTGTCGCTCGATCACATTCATGTCGGGTTCAACAACACACTGTCGCTCGATCACATTCATGCCGGGTTCAACGACACACTGTCGCTCGATCACATTCATGCCGGGTTCAACGACACACTGTCGCTCGATCACATTCATGCCGGGTTCAACGACACACTGTCGCTCGATCACATTCATGTCGGGTTCAACGACACACTGTCGCTCGATCACATTCATGTCGGGTTCAACGACACACTGTCACTCGATCACATTCATGCCGGGTTCAACGACACACTGTCGCTCGATCACATTCATGTCGGGTTCAACGACACACTGTCGCTCGATCACATTCATGCCGGGTTCAACGACACACTGTCGCTCGATCACATTCATGTCGGGTTCAACGACACACTGTCGCTCGATCACATTCATGCCGGGTTCAACGACACACTGTCGCTCGATCACATTCATGCCGGGTTCAACGACACACTGTCGCTCGATCACATTCATGCCGGGTTCAACGACACACTGTCGCTCGATCACATTCATGCCGGGTTCAACGACACACTGTCGCTCGATCACATTCATGTCGGGTTCAACGACACACTGTCGCTCGATCACATTCATGTCGGGTTCAACGACACACTGTCGCTCGATCACATTCATGTCGGGTTCAACGACACACTGTCGCTCGATCACATTCATGCCGGGTTCAACGACACACTGTCGCTCGATCACATTCATGTCGGGTTCAACAACACACTGTCGCTCGATCACATTCATGTCGGGTTCAACGACACACTGTCGCTCGATCACATTCATGTCGGGTTCAACGACACACTGTCGCTCGATCACATTCATGCCGGGTTCAACAACACACTGTCGCTCGATCACATTCATGCCGGGTTCAACGACACACTGTCGCTCGATCACATTCATGCCGGGTTCAACGACACACAGTCGCTCGATCACATTCATGTCGGGTTCAACGACACACTGTCGCTCGATCACATTCATGTCGGGTTCAACAACACACTGTCGCTCGATCACATTCATGTCGGGTTCAACGACACACTGTCGCTCGATCACATTCATGTCGGGTTCAACAACACACTGTCGCTCGATCACATTCATGTCGGGTTCAACAACACACTGTCGCTCGATCACATTCATGCCGGGTTCAACGACACACTGTCGCTCGATCACATTCATGCCGGGTTCAACGACACACTGTCGCTCGATCACATTCATGCCGGGTTCAACGACACACAGTCGCTCGATCACATTCATGTCGGGTTCAACAACACACTGTCGCTCGATCACATTCATGTCGGGTTCAACGACACACTGTCGCTCGATCACATTCATGTCGGGTTCAACGACACACAGTCGCTCGATCACATTCATGTCGGGTTCAACGACACACAGTCGCTCGATCACATTCATGTCGGGTTCAACGACACACAGTCGCTCGATCACATTCATGTCGGGTTCAACGACACACAGTCGCTCGATCACATTCATGTCGGGTTCAACGACACACTGTCGCTCGATCACATTCATGCCGGGTTCAACGACACACTGTCCCTCGATCACATTCATGTCGGGTTCAACGACACACTGTCGCTCGATCACATTCATGCCGGGTTCAACGACACACTGTCACTCGATCACATTCATGTCGGGTTCAACGACACACTGTCGCTCGATCACATTCATGTCGGGTTCAACGACACACAGTCGCTCGATCACATTCATGTCGGGTTCAACGACACACAGTCGCTCGATCACATTCATGTCGGGTTCAACGACACACAGTCGCTCGATCACATTCATGTCGGGTTCAACGACACACAGTCGCTCGATCACATTCATGTCGGGTTCAACGACACACTGTCGCTCGATCACATTCATGCCGGGTTCAACGACACACTGTCACTCGATCACATTCATGTCGGGTTCAACGACACACTGTCGCTCGATCACATTCATGCCGGGTTCAACGACACACTGTCACTCGATCACATTCATGTCGGGTTCAACGACACACTGTCGCTCGATCACATTCATGTCGGGTTCAACGACACACAGTCGCTCGATCACATTCATGTCGGGTTCAACGACACACAGTCGCTCGATCACATTCATGTCGGGTTCAACGACACACAGTCGCTCGATCACATTCATGTCGGGTTCAACGACACACAGTCGCTCGATCACATTCATGTCGGGTTCAACGACACACTGTCGCTCGATCACATTCATGCCGGGTTCAACGACACACTGTCGCTCGATCACATTCATGTCGGGTTCAACGACACACTGTCGCTCGATCACATTCATGCCGGGTTCAACGACACACTGTCGCTCGATCACATTCATGCCGGGTTCAACGACACACTGTCGCTCGATCACATTCATGTCGGGTTCAACGACACACTGTCGCTCGATCACATTCATGTCGGGTTCAACAACACACTGTCGCTCGATCACATTCATGCCGGGTTCAACGACACACTGTCGCTCGATCACATTCATGTCGGGTTCAACGACACACTGTCGCTCGATCACATTCATGCCGGGTTCAACGACACACTGTCGCTCGATCACATTCATGTCGGGTTCAACGACACACTGTCGCTCGATCACATTCATGTCGGGTTCAACGACACACTGTCACTCGATCACATTCATGTCGGGTTCAACGACACACTGTCGCTCGATCACATTCATGCCGGGTTCAACGACACACTGTCGCTCGATCACATTCATGCCGGGTTCAACGACACACTGTCGCTCGATCACATTCATGTCGGGTTCAACGACACACTGTCGCTCGATCACATTCATGTCGGGTTCAACAACACACTGTCGCTCGATCACATTCATGCCGGGTTCAACGACACACTGTCGCTCGATCACATTCATGCCGGGTTCAACGACACACTGTCGCTCGATCACATTCATGCCGGGTTCAACGACACACTGTCGCTCGATCACATTCATGTCGGGTTCAACGACACACTGTCGCTCGATCACATTCATGTCGGGTTCAACGACACACTGTCACTCGATCACATTCATGCCGGGTTCAACGACACACTGTCGCTCGATCACATTCATGTCGGGTTCAACGACACACTGTCGCTCGATCACATTCATGCCGGGTTCAACGACACACTGTCGCTCGATCACATTCATGTCGGGTTCAACGACACACTGTCGCTCGATCACATTCATGCCGGGTTCAACGACACACTGTCGCTCGATCACATTCATGCCGGGTTCAACGACACACTGTCGCTCGATCACATTCATGCCGGGTTCAACGACACACTGTCGCTCGATCACATTCATGCCGGGTTCAACGACACACTGTCGCTCGATCACATTCATGTCGGGTTCAACGACACACTGTCGCTCGATCACATTCATGTCGGGTTCAACGACACACTGTCGCTCGATCACATTCATGTCGGGTTCAACGACACACTGTCGCTCGATCACATTCATGCCGGGTTCAACGACACACTGTCGCTCGATCACATTCATGTCGGGTTCAACAACACACTGTCGCTCGATCACATTCATGTCGGGTTCAACGACACACTGTCGCTCGATCACATTCATGTCGGGTTCAACGACACACTGTCGCTCGATCACATTCATGCCGGGTTCAACAACACACTGTCGCTCGATCACATTCATGTCGGGTTCAACGACACACTGTCGCTCGATCACATTCATGTCGGGTTCAACGACACACTGTCGCTCGATCACATTCATGTCGGGTTCAACGACACACTGTCGCTCGATCACATTCATGCCGGGTTCAACGACACACTGTCGCTCGATCACATTCATGTCGGGTTCAACGACACACTGTCGCTCGATCACATTCATGTCGGGTTCAACGACACACTGTCGCTCGATCACATTCATGTCGGGTTCAACGACACACTGTCGCTCGATCACATTCATGTCGGGTTCAACGACACACTGTCGCTCAATCACATGCATGTCGGGTTCAACGACACACTGTCGCTCGATCACATTCATGTCGGGTTCAACAACACACTGTCGCTCGATCACATTCATGCCGGGTTCAACGACACACTGTCGCTCGATCACATTCATGCCGGGTTCAACGACACACTGTCGCTCGATCACATTCATGCCGGGTTCAACGACACACTGTCACTCGATCACATTCATGCCAGGTTCAACGACACACTGTCGCTCGATCACATTCATGTCGGGTTCAACGACACACTGTCGCTCGATCACATTCATGCCGGGTTCAACGACACACTGTCGCTCGATCACATTCATGTCGGGTTCAACGACACACTGTCGCTCGATCACATTCATGCCGGGTTCAACGACACACTGTCGCTCGATCACATTCATGCCGGGTTCAACGACACACTGTCGCTCGATCACATTCATGCCGGGTTCAAAGACACACTGTCGCTCGATCACATTCATGTCGGGTTCAACGACACACTGTCGCTCGATCACATTCATGTCGGGTTCAACGACACACTGTCGCTCGATCACATTCATGCCGGGTTCAACGACACACTGTCGCTCGATCACATTCATGTCGGGTTCAACGACACACTGTCGCTCGATCACATTCATGTCGGGTTCAACGACACACTGTCGCTCGATCACATTCATGTCGGGTTCAACGACACACTGTCGCTCGATCACATTCATGCCGGGTTCAACGACACACTGTCACTCGATCACATTCATGCCAGGTTCAACGACACACTGTCGCTCGATCACATTCATGTCGGGTTCAACGACACACTGTCGCTCGATCACATTCATGCCGGGTTCAACGACACACTGTCGCTCGATCACATTCATGTCGGGTTCAACGACACACTGTCGCTCGATCACATTCATGCCGGGTTCAACGACACACTGTCGCTCGATCACATTCATGTCGGGTTCAACGACACACTGTCGCTCGATCACATTCATGCCGGGTTCAACGACACACTGTCGCTCGATCACATTCATGTCGGGTTCAACGACACACTGTCGCTCGATCACATTCATGTCGGGTTCAACGACACACTGTCGCTCGATCACATTCATGCCGGGTTCAACGACACACTGTCGCTCGATCACATTCATGTCGGGTTCAACGACACACTGTCGCTCGATCACATTCATGTCGGGTTCAACGACACACTGTCGCTCGATCACATTCATGTCGGGTTCAACGACACACTGTCGCTCGATCACATTCATGCCGGGTTCAACGACACACTGTCGCTCGATCACATTCATGCCGGGTTCAACGACACACTGTCGCTCGATCACATTCATGCCGGGTTCAACGACACACTGTCGCTCGATCACATTCATGTCGGGTTCAACGACACACTGTCGCTCGATCACATTCATGCCGGGTTCAACGACACACTGTCGCTCGATCACATTCATGTCGGGTTCAACGACACACTGTCGCTCGATCACATTCATGCCGGGTTCAACGACACACTGTCGCTCGATCACATTCATGTCGGGTTCAACGACACACTGTCGCTCGATCACATTCATGTCGGGTTCAACGACACACTGTCGCTCGATCACATTCATGTCGGGTTCAACGACACACTGTCGCTCGATCACATTCATGTCGGGTTCAACGACACACTGTCGCTCGATCACATTCATGCCGGGTTCAACGACACACTGTCGCTCGATCACATTCATGCCGGGTTCAACGACACACTGTCGCTCGATCACATTCATGTCGGGTTCAACGACACACTGTCGCTCGATCACATTCATGCCGGGTTCAACGACACACTGTCGCTCGATCACATTCATGTCGGGTTCAACGACACACTGTCGCTCGATCACATTCATGTCGGGTTCAACGACACACTGTCGCTCGATCACATTCATGTCGGGTTCAACGACACACTGTCGCTCGATCACATTCATGCCGGGTTCAACAACACACTGTCGCTCGATCACATTCATGTCGGGTTCAACGACACACTGTCGCTCGATCACATTCATGTCGGGTTCAACGACACACTGTCGCTCGATCACATTCATGTCGGGTTCAACGACACACTGTCGCTCGATCACATTCATGTCGGGTTCAACGACACACTGTCGCTCGATCACATTCATGTCGGGTTCAACGACACACTGTCGCTCGATCACATTCATGTCGGGTTCAACGACACACTGTCGCTCGATCACATTCAT
Source organism: Brachyptera risi (assembly GCA_964007535.1). Lineage (NCBI taxonomy): Eukaryota > Metazoa > Arthropoda > Insecta > Plecoptera > Taeniopterygidae > Brachyptera > Brachyptera risi. The sequence continues at coordinate 4,462,052 of OZ023332.1, forward strand.
GTCGGGTTCAACGACACACTGTCGCTCGATCACATTCATGTCGGGTTCAACGACACACTGTCGCTCAATCACATGCATGTCGGGTTCAACGACACACTGTCGCTCGATCACATTCATGTCGGGTTCAACAACACACTGTCGCTCGATCACATTCATGCCGGGTTCAACGACACACTGTCGCTCGATCACATTCATGCCGGGTTCAACGACACACTGTCGCTCGATCACATTCATGCCGGGTTCAACGACACACTGTCACTCGATCACATTCATGCCAGGTTCAACAACACACTGTCGCTCGATCACATTCATGTCGGGTTCAACGACACACTGTCGCTCGATCACATTCATGCCGGGTTCAACGACACACTGTCGCTCGATCACATTCATGTCGGGTTCAACGACACACTGTCGCTCGATCACATTCATGCCGGGTTCAACGACACACTGTCGCTCGATCACATTCATGCCGGGTTCAACGACACACTGTCGCTCGATCACATTCATGCCGGGTTCAAAGACACACTGTCGCTCGATCACATTCATGTCGGGTTCAACGACACACTGTCGCTCGATCACATTCATGTCGGGTTCAACGACACACTGTCGCTCGATCACATTCATGCCGGGTTCAACGACACACTGTCGCTCGATCACATTCATGTCGGGTTCAACGACACACTGTCGCTCGATCACATTCATGTCGGGTTCAACAACACACTGTCGCTCGATCACATTCATGTCGGGTTCAACGACACACTGTCGCTCGATCACATTCATGCCGGGTTCAACGACACACTGTCGCTCGATCACATTCATGCCGGGTTCAACGACACACTGTCGCTCGATCACATTCATGCCGGGTTCAACGACACACTGTCGCTCGATCACATTCATGCCGGGTTCAACGACACACTGTCGCTCGATCACATTCATGCCGGGTTCAACGACACACTGTCGCTCGATCACATTCATGCCGTGTTCAACGACACACTGTCGCTCGATCACATTCATGTCGGGTTCAACGACACACTGTCGCTCGATCACATTCATGTCGGGTTCAACGACACACTGTCGCTCGATCACATTCATGTCGGGTTCAACGACACACTGTCGCTCGATCACATTCATGTCGGGTTCAACGACACACTGTCGCTCGATCACATTCATGTCGGGTTCAACGACACACTGTCGCTCGATCACATTCATGCCGGGTTCAACGACACACTGTCGCTCGATCACATTCATGCCGGGTTCAACGACACACTGTCGCTCGATCACATTCATGTCGGGTTCAACGACACACTGTCGCTCGATCACATTCATGCCGGGTTCAACGACACACTGTCGCTCGATCACATTCATGTCGGGTTCAACGACACACTGTCGCTCGATCACATTCATGCCGGGTTCAACGACACACTGTCGCTCGATCACATTCATGTCGGGTTCAACAACACACTGTCGCTCGATCACATTCATGCCGGGTTCAACGACACACTGTCGCTCGATCACATTCATGTCGGGTTCAACGACACACTGTCGCTCGATCACATTCATGTCGGGTTCAACGACACACTATCGCTCGATCACATTCATGTCGGGTTCAACGACACACTGTCGCTCGATCACATTCATGTCGGGTTCAACGACACACTGTCGCTCGATCACATTCATGCCGGGTTCAACGACACACTGTCGCTCGATCACATTCATGGCGGGTTCAACGACACACTGTCGCTCGATCACATTCATGCCGGGTTCAACGACACACTGTCACTCGATCACATTCATGCCAGGTTCAACGACACACTGTCGCTCGATCACATTCATTTCGGGTTCAACGACACACTGTCGCTCGATCACATTCATGCCGGGTTCAACGACACACTGTCGCTCGATCACATTCATGTCGGGTTCAACGACACACTGTCGCTCGATCACATTCATGCCGGGTTCAACGACACACTGTCGTTCGATCACATTCATGTCGGGTTCAACGACACACTGTCGCTCGATCACATCCATGCCGGGTTCAACGACACACTGTCGCTCGATCACATTCATGTCGGGTTCAACGACACACTGTCGCTCGATCACATTCATGTCGGGTTCAACGACACACTGTCGCTCGATCACATTCATGTCGGGTTCAACGACACACTGTCGCTCGATCACATTCATGTCGGGTTCAACGACACACTGTCGCTCGATCACATTCATGCCGGGTTCAACGACACACTGTCGCTCGATCACATTCATGTCGGGTTCAACGACACACTGTCGCTCGATCACATTCATGCCGGGTTCAACAACACACTGTCGCTCGATCACATTCATGCCGGGTTCAACGACACACTGTCACTCGATCACATTCATGCCGGGTTCAACGACACACTGTCGCTCGATCACATTCATGTCGGGTTCAACGACACACTGTCGCTCGATCACATTCATGCCGGGTTCAACGACACACTGTCGCTCGATCACATTCATGTCGGGTTCAACGACACACTGTCGTTCGATCACATTCATGTCGGGTTCAACGACACACTGTCGCTCGATCACATTCATGTCGGGTTCAACGACACACTGTCGCTCGATCACATTCATGTCGGGTTCAACGACACACTGTCGCTCGATCACATTCATGTCGGGTTCAACGACACACTGTCGCTCGATCACATTCATGCCGGGTTCAACGACACACTGTCGCTCGATCACATTCATGTCGGGTTCAACGACACACTGTCGCTCGATCACATTCATGCCGGGTTCAACAACACACTGTCGCTCGATCACATTCATGCCGGGTTCAACGACACACTGTCACTCGATCACATTCATGCCGGGTTCAACGACACACTGTCGCTCGATCACATTCATGTCGGGTTCAACGACACACTGTCGCTCGATCACATTCATGCCGGGTTCAACGACACACTGTCGCTCGATCACATTCATGTCGGGTTCAACGACACACTGTCGCTCGATCACATTCATGCCGGGTTCAACAACACACTGTCGCTCGATCACATTCATGCCGGGTTCAACGACACACTGTCGCTCGATCACATTCATGCCGGGTTCAACGACACACTGTCGCTCGATCACATTCATGTCGGGTTCAACGACACACTGTCGCTCGATCACATTCATGTCGGGTTCAACGACACACTGTCGCTCGATCACATTCATGTCGGGTTCAACGACACACTGTCGCTCGATCACATTCATGCCGGGTTCAACGACACACTGTCGCTCGATCACATTCATGTCGGGTTCAACGACACACTGTCGCTCGATCACATTCATGCCGGGTTCAACAACACACTGTCGCTCGATCACATTCATGCCGGGTTCAACGACACACTGTCACTCGATCACATTCATGCCGGGTTCAACGACACACTGTCGCTCGATCACATTCATGTCGGGTTCAACGACACACTGTCGCTCGATCACATTCATGCCGGGTTCAACGACACACTGTCGCTCGATCACATTCATGTCGGGTTCAACGACACACTGTCGTTCGATCACATTCATGTCGGGTTCAACGACACACTGTCGCTCGATCACATTCATGTCGGGTTCAACGACACACTGTCGCTCGATCACATTCATGTCGGGTTCAACGACACACTGTCGCTCGATCACATTCATGTCGGGTTCAACGACACACTGTCGCTCGATCACATTCATGTCGGGTTCAACGACACACTGTCGCTCGATCACATTCATGCCGGGTTCAACGACACACTGTCGCTCGATCACATTCATGCCGGGTTCAACGACACACTGTCGCTCGATCACATTCATGCCGGGTTCAACGACACACTGTCGCTCGATCACATTCATGTCGGGTTCAACGACACACTGTCGCTCGATCACATCCATGTCGGGTTCAACGACACACTGTCGCTCGATCACATCCATGCCGGGTTCAACGACACACTGTCGCTCGATCACATTCATGCCGGGTTCAACGACACACTGTCGCTCGATCACATTCATGTCGGGTTCAACGACACACTGTCGCTCGATCACATTCATGTCGGGTTCAACGACACACTGTCGCTCGATCACATTCATGCCGGGTTCAACGACACACTGTCGCTCGATCACATTCATGCCGGGTTCAACGACACACTGTCGCTCGATCACATTCATGCCGGGTTCAACGACACACTGTCGCTCGATCACATTCATGTCGGGTTCAACGACACACTGTCGCTCGATCACATTCATGTCGGGTTCAACGACACACTGTCGCTCGATCACATTCATGTCGGGTTCAACGACACACTGTCGCTCGATCACATTCATGTCGGGTTCAACGACACACTGTCGCTCGATCACATTCATGTCGGGTTCAACGACACACTGTCGCTCGATCACATTCATGCCGGGTTCAACGACACACTGTCGCTCGATCACATTCATGCCGGGTTCAACGACACACTGTCGCTCGATTACATTCATGTCGGGTTCAACGACACACTGTCGCTCGATCACATTCATGTCGGGTTCAACGACACACTGTCGCTCGATCACATTCATGTCGGGTTCAACGACACACTGTCGCTCGATCACATTCATGTCGGGTTCAACGACACACTGTCGCACGATCACATTCATGCCGGGTTCAACGACACACTGTCGCTCGATCACATTCATGTCGGGTTCAACGACACAATGTCGCTCGATCACATTCATGTCGGGTTCAACGACACACTGTCGCTCGATCACATTCATGTCGGGTTCAACGACACACTGTCGCTCGATCACATTCATGTCGGGTTCAACGACACACTGTCGCTCGATCACATTCATGTCGGGTTCAACGACACACTGTCGCTCGATCACATTCATGTCGGGTTCAACGACACACTGTCGCTCGATCACATTCATGCCGGGTTCAACGACACACTGTCGCTCGATCACATTCATGTCGGGTTCAACGACACACTGTCGCTCGATCACATTCATGTCGGGTTCAACGACACACTGTCGCTCGATCACATTCATGCCGGGTTCAACGACACACTGTCGCTCGATCACATTCATGTCGGGTTCAACGACACACTGTCGCTCGATCACATTCATGCCGGGTTCAACGACACACTGTCGCTCGATCACATTCATGCCGGGTTCAACGACACACTGTCGCTCGATCACATTCATGCCGGGTTCAACGACACACTGTCGCTCGATCACATTCATGTCGGGTTCAACGACACACTGTCGCTCGATCACATTCATGTCGGGTTCAACGACACACTGTCGCTCGATCACATTCATGCCGGGTTCAACGACACACTGTCGCTCGATCACATTCATGCCGGGTTCAACGACACACTGTCGCTCGATCACATTCATGTCGGGTTCAACGACACACTGTCGCTCGATCACATTCATGCCGGGTTCAACGACACACTGTCGCTCGATCACATTCATGTCGGGTTCAACGACACACTGTCGCTCGATCACATTCATGCCGGGTTCAACGACACACTGTCGCTCGATCACATTCATGTCGGGTTCAACGACACACTGTCGCTCGATCACATTCATGTCGGGTTCAACGACACACTGTCGCTCGATCACATTCATGTCGGGTTCAACGACACACTGTCGCTCGATCACATTCATGTCGGGTTCAACGACACACTGTCGCTCGATCACATTCATGTCGGGTTCAACGACACACTGTCGCTCGATCACATTCATGTCGGGTTCAACGACACACTGTCGCTCGATCACATTCATGTCGGGTTCAACGACACACTGTCGCTCGATCACATTCATGCCGGGTTCAACGACACACTGTCGCTCGATCACATTCATGTCGGGTTCAACGACACACTGTCGCTCGATCACATTCATGCCGGGTTCAACGACACACTGTCGCTCGATCACATTCATGCCGGGTTCAACAACACAGTCGCTCGATCACATTCATGCCGGGTTCAACGACACACTGTCGCTCGATCACATTCATGTCGGGTTCAACGACACACTGTCGCTCGATCACATTCATGTCGGGTTCAACGACACACTGTCGCTCGATCACATTCATGTCGGGTTCAACGACACACTGTCGCTCGATCACATTCATGTCGGGTTCAACGACACACTGTCGCTCGATCACATTCATGCCGGGTTCAACGACACACAGTCGCTCGATCACATTCATGTCGGGTTCAACGACACACTGTCGCTTGATCACATCCATGTCGGGTTCAACGACACACTGTCGCTCGATCACATTCATGTCGGGTTCAACGACACACTGTCGCTCGATCACATCCATGTCGGGTTCAACGACACACTGTCGCTCGATCACATTCATGCCGGGTTCAACGACACACTGTCGCTCGATCACATTCATGTCGGGTTCAACGACACACTGTCGCTCGATCACATTCATGTCGGGTTCAACGACACACTGTCGCTCGATCACATTCATGTCGGGTTCAACGACACACTGTCGCTCGATCACATTCATGTCGGGTTCAACGACACACTGTCGCTCGATCACATTCATGTCGGGTTCAACGACACACTGTCGCTCGATCACATTCATGCCGGGTTCAACGACACACTGTCGCTCGATCACATTCATGCCGGGTTCAACGACACACTGTCGCTCGATCACATTCATGTCGGGTTCAACGACACACTGTCGCTCGATCACATTCATGCCGGGTTCAACGACACACTGTCGCTCGATCACATTCATGTCGGGTTCAACGACACACTGTCGCTCGATCACATTCATGTCGGGTTCAACGACACACTGTCGCTCGATCACATTCATGCCGGGTTCAACGACACACTGTCGCTCGATCACATTCATGTCGGGTTCAACGACACACTGTCGCTCGATCACACTCATGCCGGGTCCAACGACACACTGTCGCTCGATCACATTCATGCCGGGTTCAACGACACACTGTCGCTCGATCACATTCATGTCTGGTTCAACGACACACTGTCGCTCCATCACATTCATGTCGGGTTCAACGACACACTGTCGCTCGATCACATTCATGTCGGGTTCAACGACACACTGTCGCTCGATCACATTCATGTCGGGTTCAACGACACACTGTCGCTCGATCACATTCATGCCGGGTTCAACGACACACTGTCGCTCGATCACATTCATGTCGGGTTCAACGACACACTGTCGCTCGATCACATTCATGTCGGGTTCAACGACACACTGTCGCTCGATCACATTCATGCCGGGTTCAACGACACACTGTCGCTCGATCACATTCATGCCGGGTTCAACGACACACTGTCGCTCGATCACATTCATGCCGGGTTCAACGACACACTGTCGCTCGATCACATTCATGTCGGGTTCAACGACACACTGTCGCTTGATCACATCCATGTCGGGTTCAACGACACACTGTCGCTCGATCACATTCATGCCGGGTTCAACGACACACTGTCGCTCGATCACATTCATGTCGGGTTCAACGACACACTGTCGCTCGATCACATTCATGTCGGGTTCAACGACACACTGTCGCTCGATCACATTCATGCCGGGTTCAACGACACACTGTCGCTCGATCACATTCATGTCGGGTTCAACAACACACTGTCGCTTGATCACATCCATGTCGGGTTCAACGACACACTGTCGCTCGATCACATTCATGCCGGGTTCAACGACACACTGTCGCTCGATCACATTCATGCCGGGTTCAACGACACACTGTCGCTCGATCACATTCATGCCGGGTTCAACGACACACTGTCGCTCGATCACATTCATGGCGGGTTCAACGACACACTGTCGCACGATCACATTCATGCCGGGTTCAACGACACACTGTCGCTCGATCACATTCATGCCGGGTTCAACGACACACTGTCGCTCGATCACATTCATGCCGGGTTCAACGACACACTGTCGCTCGATCACATTCATGCCGGGTTCAATGACACACTGTCGCTCGATCACATTCATGTCGGGTTCAACGACACACTGTCGCTCGATCACATTCATGTCGGGTTCAACGACACACTGTCGCTCGATCACATTCATGTCGGGTTCAACGACACACTGTCGCTCGATCACACTCATGCCGGGTCCAACGACACACTGTCGCTCGATCACATTCATGCCGGGTTCAACGACACACTGTCGCTCGATCACATTCATGCCGGGTTCAACGACACACTGTCGCTCGATCACATTCATGTCGGGTTCAACGACACACTGTCGCTCGATCACATTCATGTCGGGTTCAACGACACACTGTCGCTCGATCACATTCATGTCGGGTTCAACGACACACTGTCGCTCGATCACATTCATGCCGGGTTCAACGACACACTGTCGCTCGATCACATTCATGTCGGGTTCAACGACACACTGTCGCTCGATCACATTCATGTCGGGTTCAACGACACACTGTCGCTCGATCACATTCATGTCGGGTTCAACGACACACTGTCGCTCGATCACATTCATGTCGGGTTCAACGACACACAGTCGCTCGATCACATTCATGTCGGGTTCAACGACACACTGTCGCTCGATCACATTCATGTCGGGTTCAACGACACACTGTCGCTCGATCACATTCATGTCGGGTTCAACGACACACTGTCGCTCGATCACATTCATGCCGGGTTCAACGACACACTGTCGCTCGATCACATTCATGTCGGGTTCAACGACACACTGTCGCTCGATCACATTCATGTCGGGTTCAACGACACACTGTCGCTCGATCACATTCATGTCGGGTTCAACGACACACTGTCGCTCGATCACATTCATGTCGGGTTCAACGACACACTGTCGCTCGATCACATTCATGTCGGGTTCAACGACACACTGTCGCTCGATCACATTCATGTCGGGTTCAACGACACACTGTCGCTCGATCACATTCATGTCGGGTTCAACGACACACAGTCGCTCGATCACATTCATGTCGGGTTCAACGACACACTGTCGCTCGATCACATTCATGCCGGGTTCAACGACACACTGTCGCTCGATCACATTCATGTCGGGTTCAACGACACACTGTCGCTCGATCACATTCATGTCGGGTTCAACGACACACTGTCGCTCGATCACATTCATGTCGGGTTCAACGACACACAGTCGCTCGATCACATTCATGTCGGGTTCAACGACACACTGTCGCTCGATCACATTCATGTCGGGTTCAACGACACACTGTCGCTCGATCACATTCATGTCGGGTTCAACGACACACTGTCGCTCGATCACATTCATGTCGGGTTCAATGACACACTGTCGCTCGATCACATTCATGTCGGGTTCAACGACACACTGTCGCTCGATCACATTCATGTCGGGTTCAACGACACACTGTCGCTCGATCACATTCATGTCGGGTTCAACGACACACTGTCGCTCGATCACATTCATGTCGGGTTCAACGACACACAGTCGCTCGATCACATTCATGTCGGGTTCAACGACACACTGTCGCTCGATCACATTCATGCCGGGTTCAACGACACACTGTCGCTCGATCACATTCATGCCGGGTTCAACGACACACTGTCGCTCGATCACATTCATGCCGGGTTCAACGACACACTGTCGCTCGATCACATTCATGTCGGGTTCAACAACACACTGTCGCTCGATCACATTCATGTCGGGTTCAACGACACACAGTCGCTCGATCACATTCATGCCGGGTTCAACGACACACTGTCGCTCGATCACATTCATGCCGGGTTCAACGACACACTGTCGCTCGATCACATTCATGCCGGGTTCAACGACACACTGTCGCTCGATCACATTCATGCCGGGTTCAACGACACACTGTCGCTCGATCACATTCATGCCGGGTTCAACGACACACTGTCGCTCGATCACATTCATGCCGGGTTCAACGACACACTGTCGCTCGATCACATTCATGCCGGGTTCAACGACACACTGTCGCTCGATCACATTCATGTCGGGTTCAACAACACACTGTCGCTCGATCACATTCATGTCGGGTTCACCGACACACTGTCGCTCGATCACATTCATGTCGGGTTCAACGACACACTGTCGCTCGATCACATTCATGTCGGGTTCAACGACACACTGTCGCTCGATCACATTCATGTCGGGTTCAACGACACACTGTCGCTCGATCACATTCATGCCAGGTTCAACGACACACTGTCGCTCGATCACATTCATGTCGGGTTCAACGACACACTGTCGCTCGATCACATTCATGTCGGGTTCAACGACACACTGTCGCTCGATCACATTCATGTCGGGTTCAACAACACACTGTCGCTCGATCACATTCATGTCGGGTTCAACGACACACTGTCGCTCGATCACATTCATGTCGGGTTCAACGACACACTGTCGCTCGATCACATTCATGCCGGGATCAACGACACACTGTCGCTCGATCACATTCATGCCGGGTTCAACGACACACTGTCGCTCGATCACATTCATGCCGGGTTCAACGACACACTGTCGCTCGATCACATTCATGCCGGGATCAACGACACACTGTCGCTCGATCACATTCATGCCGGGTTCAACGACACACTGTCGCTCGATCACATTCATGTCGGGTTCAACGACACACTGTCGCTCGATCACATTCATGCCGGGTTCAACGACACACTGTCGCTCGATCACATTCATGCCGGGATCAACGACACACTGTCGCTCGATCACATTCATGTCGGGTTCAACGACACACTGTCGCTCGATCACATTCATGCCGGGATCAACGACACACTGTCGCTCGATCACATTCATGTCGGGTTCAACGACACACTGTCGCTCGATCACATTCATGCCGGGATCAACGACACACTGTCATGACGACTGACACCTGATAGTGTTGCATGAATGATTCCTGTATGCTGTACACAAACCTGATTGCAACATTTAGGCATCCTGCTCTGGAACAACAGACATTCCGAGTATTGTGCGGTCGAGTGGAACGTTGACAGAGCTAGACCAATCGTGTCTCTTTATCACTCCTCAAATCTTGACTCAAGCATCTTCCTTCGAAAGCTCGAAGCTACTCTGATAATGGTTACTAAGAAGTCCAGCATCGTTGTGAAGATGGTGTTGAGCAAGAATTCTAATATCAGCATGTCGTTTGACTGCTCCTCTTCTGATCTCTGAACATAATTTAGCTTTCTTCTTAGGGATGTCGGTGGGTATAGCAATTGTTGGAGTCGGGTATCCGTCATCATTACCCGAGTATTACCCGGGTAATCAGTTCTTTTTCAAATCTCAACTATGCTCATCTACTTTTCATTTAAATGTATTTTATCATCTTATTTACCATCTTTAGGTTACCATTATTTTTGTTGCAACTATACACTGTCTGCTCATATCTAGGGCTGTGCGAGACTCGAAATTTTCGAGCGAGTTCGAGACGAGATTGAGACTCGAACTCGCTCGAAAAGATTTTTTTCCGGATTTACTTTCGGGTCTCGAACGTTTTCGAGCGAGCAAGCGAGAGTGGAAGAATAAACTTGACATCTTTTTATCATTCAACAGATTGGTATTAAATAATGAATATACAGTGTCAGAAACTTATGAAAAGTTTTGTTTCTGCATTGCTCCCTTTGATTTTGCATATAAAACTCGCTGAATAATTACAACACGTATCATTTCACACTGTCAGTTGCACCGGACTGAATTACTCCGAGTGACTGAGTTGAGTCGTAGTAACCACCAGACACGCACACGCGTCTCTCTCCCTTCCTCGGTTCCTCCCCTCAACCAAAACACAACCACACTATGTCAAGGACAGATTGAAACGTCATCAAGCCACTCGGGACAGCCGAGCGCCAATAGCAACGCACCATAAGCACACGCGTCTCTCTCCCTTCCCCAGTTCCTCCCCCTCAACCGAAACACATCCACTCTCTGTCAAGGACAGATTGAAACGTCATCAAGCCACTCGGGACAGCCGAGCGCCAATAGCAACGCACCATACGCACACGCGTCTCTCTCCCTTCCCCAGTTCCTCCCCCTCAACCAAAACACATCCACACTCTGTCAAGGACAGATTGAAACGTCATCAAGCCACTCGGGACAGCCGAGCGCCAATAGCAACGCACCATACGCACAAGCGACTCTCTCCCTTCCTCGGTTCCTCCCCTCAACCAAAACACATCCACACTCTGTCATGGACATATTGAAACGTCATCAAGCCACTCGGGACAGCCGAGCGCCAATAGCAACGCACCATAAGCACACGCGTCTCTCTCCCTTCCCCAGTTCCTCCCCCTCAACCGAAACACATCCACTCTCTGTCAAGGACAGATTGAAACGTCATCAAGCCACTCGGGACGGCCGAGCACCAATAGCAACGCACCATACGCACACGCGTCTCTCTCCCTTCCTCGGTTCCTCCCCTCAACCAAAACACATCCACACTCTGTCATGGACATATTGAAACGTCATCAAGCCACTCGGGACGGCCGAGCGCCAATAGCAACGCACCATAAGCACACGCGTCTCTCTCCCTTCCTCGGTTCCTCCCCTCAACCAAAACACATCCACACTCTGTCATGGACATATTGAAACGTCATCAAGCCACTCGGGACGGCCGAGCGCCAATAGCAACGCACCATAAGCACACGCGTCTCTCTCCCTTCCCCAGTTCCTCCCCCTCAACCGAAACACATCCACTCTCTGTCAAGGACAGATTGAAACGTCATCAAGCCACTCGGGACGGCCGAGCACCAATAGCAACGCACCATACGCACACGCGTCTCTCTCCCTTCCCCAGTTCCTCCCCCTCAACCAAAACACATCCACACTCTGTCAAGGACAGATTGAAACGTCATCAAGCCACTCGGGACGGCCGAGCACCAATAGCAACGCACCATACGCACACGCGTCTCTCTCCCTTCCTCGGTTCCTCCCCTCAACCAAAACACATCCACACTCTGTCATGGACATATTGAAACGTCATCAAGCCACTCGGGACAGCCGAGCGCCAATAGCAACGCACCATAAGCACACGCGTCTCTCTCCCTTCCCCAGTTCCTCCCCCTCAACCAAAACACATCCACACTCTGTCAAGGACAGATTGAAACGTCATCAAGCCACTCGGGACAGCCGAGCGCCAATAGCAACGCACCATACGCACACGCGACTCTCTCCCTTCCTCGGTTCCTCCCCTCAACCAAAACACATCCACACTCTGTCATGGACATATTGAAACGTCATCAAGCCACTCGGGACAGCCGAGCGCCAATAGCAACGCACCATAAGCACACGCGTCTCTCTCCCTTCCCCAGTTCCTCCCCCTCAACCGAAACACATCCACTCTCTGTCAAGGACAGATTGAAACGTCATCAAGCCACTCGGGACAGCCGAGCGCCAATAGCAACGCACCATACGCACACGCGTCTCTCTCCCTTCCCCAGTTCCTCCCCCTCAACCAAAACACATCCACACTCTGTCAAGGACAGATTGAAACGTCATCAAGCCACTCGGGACAGCCGAGCGCCAATAGCAACGCACCATAAGCACACGCGTCTCTCTCCCTTCCCCAGTTCCTCCCCCTCAACCGAAACACATCCACTCTCTGTCAAGGACAGATTGAAACGTCATCAAGCCACTCGGGACAGCCGAGCGCCAATAGCAACGCACCATACGCACACGCGTCTCTCTCCCTTCCCCAGTTCCTCCCCCTCAACCAAAACACATCCACACTCTGTCAAGGACAGATTAAAACGTCATCAAGCCACTCGGGACGGCCGAGCTCCAATAGCAACGCGCCATACGCACACGCGTCTCTCTTCCTTCCTCAGTTCCTCCCCTCAACCAAAACACATCCACACTCTGTCATGGACATATTGAAACGTCATCAAGCCACTCGGGACAGCCGAGCGCCAATAGCAACGCACCATAAGCACACGCGTCTCTCTCCCTTCCCCAGTTCCTCCCCCTCAACCGAAACACATCCACTCTCTGTCAAGGACAGATTGAAACGTCATCAAGCCACTCGGGACAGCCGAGCGCCAATAGCAACGCACCATACGCACACGCGTCTCTCTCCCTTCCCCAGTTCCTCCCCCTCAACCAAAACACATCCACACTCTGTCAAGGACAGATTGAAACGTCATCAAGCCACTCGGGACGGCCGAGCGCCAATAGCAACGCACCATACGCACACGCGACTCTCTCCCTTCCTCGGTTCCTCCCCTCAACCAAAACACATCCACACTCTGTCATGGACATATTGAAACGTCATCAAGCCACTCGGGACAGCCGAGCGCCAATAGCAACGCACCATAAGCACACGCGTCTCTCTCCCTTCCCCAGTTCCTCCCCCTCAACCGAAACACATCCACTCTCTGTCAAGGACAGATTGAAACGTCATCAAGCCACTCGGGACAGCCGAGCGCCAATAGCAACGCACCATACGCACACGCGTCTCTCTCCCTTCCCCAGTTCCTCCCCCTCAACCAAAACACATCCACACTCTGTCAAGGACAGATTGAAACGTCATCAAGCCACTCGGGACAGCCGAGCGCCAATAGCAACGCACCATACGCACACGCGTCTCTCTCCCTTCCCCAGTTCCTCCCCCTCAACCAAAACACATCCACACTCTGTCAAGGACAGATTGAAACGTCATCAAGCCACTCGGGACGGCCGAGCTCCAATAGCAACGCGCCATACGCACACGCGTCTCTCTTCCTTCCTCAGTTCCTCCCCTCAACCAAAACACATCCACACTCTGTCAAGGACAGATTAAAACGTCATCAAGCCACTCGGGACGGCCGAGCTCCAATAGCAACGCGCCATACGCACACGCGTCTCTCTTCCTTCCTCAGTTCCTCCCCTCAACCAAAACACATCCACACTCTGTCAAGGACAGATTGAAACGTCATCAAGCCACTCGGGACGGCCGAGCGCCAATAGCAACGCGCCATACGCACACGCGTCTTTCTCCCTTCCCCAGTTCCTACCCCTCAACCAAAACACAACCACACTCTGTCAAGGACAGATTGAAACGTCATCAAGCCACTCGGGACGGCCGAGCACCCATAGCAACGCACCATACGCACACGCGTCTCTCTCCCTTCCTCAGTTCCTGCCCCACAACCAAAACACATCCACACTCTGTCAAGGACAGATTGAAACGTCATCAAGCCACTCGGGACGGCCGAGCTCCAATAGCAACGCACCATACGCACACGCGACTCTCTCCCTTCCTCAGTTCCTCCCCCTCAACCAAAACACATCCACACTCTGTCAAGGACAGATTGAAACGTCATCAAGCCACTCGGGACGGCCGAGCGCCAGTGGCAACGCGCCATACGCACACGCGTCTTTCTCCCTTCCCCAGTTCCTCCCCCTCAACCAAAACACATCCACACTCTGTCAAAGACAGATTGAAACGTCATCAAGCCACTCGGGACGGCCGAGCTCCAATAGCAACGCGCCATACGCACACGCGTCTCTCTTCCTTCCTCAGCTCCTCCCCCTCAACCAAAACACATCCACACTCTGTCAAGGACAGATTGAAACGTCATCAAGCCACTCGGGACGGCCGAGCTCCAATAGCAACACGCCATACGCACACGCGTCTCTCTCCCTTCCCCAGAACCTCCCCCTCAACCAAAACACAACCACACTCTGTCAAGGACAGATTGAAACGTCATCAAGCCACTCGGGACGGCCGAGCGCCAATAGCAACGCGCCATACGCACACGCGTCTTTCTCCCTTCCCCAGTTCCTACCCCTCAACCAAAACACAACCACACTCTGTCAAGGACAGATTGAAACGTCATCAAGCCACTCGGGACGGCCGAGCGCCAATAGCAACGCACCATAAGCACACGCGTCTCTCTCCCTTCCCCAGTTCCTCCCCCTCAACCAAAACACATCCACACTCTGTCAAGGACAGATTGAAACGTCATCAAGCCACTCGGGACGGCCGAGCACCATAAGCAACGCGCCATACGCACACGCGTCTCTCTCCCTTCCTCAGCTCCTCCCCCTCAACCAAAACACATCCACACTCTGTCAAGGACAGATTGAAACGTCATCAAGCCACTCGGGACGGCCGAGCTCCAATAGCAACGCACCATACGCACACGCGTCTCTCTCCCTTCCCCAGAACCTCCCCCTCAACCAAAACACATCCACACTCTGTCAAGGACAGATTGAAACGTCATCAAGCCACTCGGGACGGCCGAGCTCCAATAGCAACGCGCCATACGCACACGCGTCTCTCTCCCTTCCCCAGTTCCTCCCCCTCAACCAAAACACATCCACACTCTGTCAAGGACAGATTGAAACGTCATCAAGCCACTCGGGACGGCCGAGCACCCATAGCAACGCACCATACGCACACGCGTCTCTCTCCCTTCCTCAGTTCCTGCCCCACAACCAAAACACATCCACACTCTGTCAAGGACAGATTGAAACGTCATCAAGCCACTCGGGACGGCCGAGCTCCAATAGCAACGCACCATACGCACACGCGACTCTCTCCCTTCCTCAGTTCCTCCCCCTCAACCAAAACACATCCACACTCTGTCAAGGACAGATTGAAACGTCATCAAGCCACTCGGGACGGCCGAGCGCCAATGGCAACGCGCCATACGCACACGCGTCTTTCTCCCTTCCCCAGTTCCTCCCCCTCAACCAAAACACATCCACACTCTGTCAAAGACAGATTGAAACGTCATCAAGCCACTCGGGACGGCCGAGCTCCAATAGCAACGCGCCATACGCACACGCGTCTTTCTCCCTTCCCCAGTTCCTCCCCCTCAACCAAAACACATCCACACTCTGTCAAGGACAGATTGAAACGTCATCAAGCCACTCGGGACGGCCGAGCTCCAATAGCAACGCGCCATACGCACACGCGTCTCTCTCCCTTCCTCAGCTCCTCCCCCTCAACCAAAACACAACCACACTCTGTCAAGGACAGATTGAAACGTCATCAAGCCACTCGGGACGGCCGAGCACCGATAGCAACGCGCCATACGCACACGCGTCTCTCTCCCTTCCCCAGTTCCTCCCCCTCAACCAAAACACAACCACACTCTGTCAAGGACAGATTGAAACGTCATCAAGCCACTCGGGACGGCCGAGCGCCAATGGCAACACGCCATACGCACACGCGTCTCTCTCCCTTCCCCAGTTCCTCCCCCTCAACCAAAACACAACCAAACTCTGTCAAGGACAGATTGAAACGTCATCAAGCCACTCGGGACGGCCGAGCTCCAATAGCAACGCGCCATACGCACACGCGTCTCTCTCCCTTCCTCAGCTCCTCCCCCTCAACCAAAACACATCCACACTCTGTCAAGGACAGATTGAAACGTCATCAAGCCACTCGGGACGGCCGAGCGCCAATGGCAACGCGCCATACGCACACGCGTCTTTCTCCCTTCCCCAGTTCCTCCCCCTCAACCAAAACACATCCACACTCTGTCAAGGACAGATTGAAACGTCATCAAGCCACTCGGGACGGCCGAGCTCCAATAGCAACGCGCCATACGCACACGCGTCTCTCTCCCTTCCTCAGCTCCTCCCCCTCAACCAAAACACATCCACACTCTGTCAAGGACAGATTGAAACGTCATCAAGCCACTCGGGACGGCCGAGCTCCAATAGCAACGCGCCATACGCACACGCGTCTCTCTCCCTTCCCCAGTTCCTCCCCCTCAACCAAAACACAACCACACTCTGTCAAGGACAGATTGAAACGTCATCAAGCCACTCGGGACGGCCGAGCGCCAATAGCAACGCGCCATACGCACACGCGTCTCTCTCCCTTACCCAGTTCCTCCCCCTCAACCAAAACACATCCACACTCTGTCAAGGACAGATTGAAACGTCATCAAGCCACTCGGGACGGCCGAGCACCAATAGCAACGCGCCATACGCACACGCGTCTCTCTCCCTTCCTCAGCTCCTCCCCCTCAACCAAAACACATCCACACTCTGTCAAGGACAGATTGAAACGTCATCAAGCCACTCGGGACGGCCGAGCTCCAATAGCAACGCACCATACGCACACGCGTCTCTCTCCCTTCCCCAGAACCTCCCCCTCAACCAAAACACATCCACACTCTGTCAAGGACAGATTGAAACGTCATCAAGCCACTCGGGACGGCCGAGCTCCAATAGCAACGCGCCATACGCACACGCGTCTCTCTCCCTTCCCCAGTTCCTCCCCCTCAACCAAAACACATCCACACTCTGTCAAGGACAGATTGAAACGTCATCAAGCCACTCGGGACGGCCGAGCTCCAATAGCAACGCGCCATACGCACACGCGTCTCTCTCCCTTCCTCAGCTCCTCCCCCTCAACCAAAACACATCCACACTCTGTCAAGGACAGATTGAAACGTCATCAAGCCACTCGGGACGGCCGAGCTCCAATAGCAACGCGCCATACGCACACGCGTCTCTCTCCCTTACCCAGTTCCTCCCCCTCAACCAAAACACATCCACACTCTGTCAAGGACAGATTGAAACGTCATCAAGCCACTCGGGACGGCCGAGCACCAATAGCAACGCGCCATACGCACACGCGTCTCTCTCCCTTCCTCAGCTCCTCCCCCTCAACCAAAACACATCCACACTCTGTCAAGGACAGATTGAAACGTCATCAAGCCACTCGGGACGGCCGAGCTCCAATAGCAACGCACCATACGCACACGCGTCTCTCTCCCTTCCCCAGAACCTCCCCCTCAACCAAAACACATCCACACTCTGTCAAGGACAGATTGAAACGTCATCAAGCCACTCGGGACGGCCGAGCTCCAATAGCAACGCGCCATACGCACACGCGTCTCTCTCCCTTCCCCAGTTCCTCCCCCTCAACCAAAACACATCCACACTCTGTCAAGGACAGATTGAAACGTCATCAAGCCACTCGGGACGGCCGAGCTCCAATAGCAACGCACCATACGCACACGCGACTCTCTCCCTTCCTCAGTTCCTCCCCCTCAACCAAAACACATCCACACTCTGTCAAGGACAGATTGAAACGTCATCAAGCCACTCGGGACGGCCGAGCGCCAATGGCAACGCGCCATACGCACACGCGACTTTCTCCCTTCCCCAGTTCCTCCCCCTCAACCAAAACACATCGACACTCTGTCAAAGACAGATTGAAACGTCATCAAGCCACTCGGGACGGCCGAGCACCAATAGCAACGCGCCATACGCACACGCGTCTCTCTCCCTTCCTCAGCTCCTCCCCCTCAACCAAAACACATCCACACTCTGTCAAAGACAGATTGAAACGTCATCAAGCCACTCGGGACGGCCGAGCTCCAATAGCAACGCGCCATACGCACACGCGTCTCTCTCCCTTCCTCAGCTCCTCCCCCTCAACCAAAACACATCCACACTCTGTCAAGGACAGATTGAAACGTCATCAAGCCACTCGGGACGGCCGAGCTCCAATAGCAACGCGCCATACGCACACGCGTCTTTCTCCCTTCCCCAGTTCCTCCCCCTCAACCAAAACACATCCACACTCTGTCAAGGACAGATTGAAACGTCATCAAGCCACTCGGGACGGCCGTGCGCCAATAGCAACGCGCCATACGCACACGCGTCTTTCTCCCTTCCCCAGTTCCTCCCCCTCAACCAAAACACATCCACACTCTGTCAAGGACAGATTGAAACGTCATCAAGCCACTCGGGACGGCCGAGCTCCAATAGCAACGCGCCATACGCAGACGCGTCTTTCTCCCTTCCCCAGTTCCTCCCCCTCAACCAAAACACATCCACACTCTGTCAAGGACAGATTGAAACGTCATCAAGCCACTCGGGACGGCCGAGCTCCAATAGCAACGCGCCATACGCACACGCGTCTTTCTCCCTTCCCCAGTTCCTCCCTCTCAACCAAAACACATCCACACTCTGTCAAGGACAGATTGAAACGTCATCAAGCCACTCGGGACGGCCGAGCTCCAATGGCAACGCGCCATACGCACACGCGTCTTTCTCCCTTCCCCAGTTCCTCCCCCTCAACAAAAACACATCCACACTCTGTCAAGGACAGATTGAAACGTCATCAAGCCACTCGGGACGGCCGAGCACCAATAGCAACGCGCCATACGCACACGCGTCTCTCTCCCTTCCTCAGCTCCTCCCCCTCAACCAAAACACATCCACACTCTGTCAAGGACAGATTGAAACGTCATCAAGCCACTCGGGACGGCCGAGCTCCAATAGCAACGCGCCATACGCACACGCGTCTCTCTCCCTTCCTCAGCTCCTCCCCCTCAACCAAAACACATCCACACTCTGTCAAGGACAGATTGAAACGTCATCAAGCCACTCGGGACGGCCGAGCGCCAATGGCAACGCGCCATACGCACACGCGTCTTTCTCCCTTCCCCAGTTCCTCCCCCTCAACCAAAACACATCCACACTCTGTCAAGGACAGATTGAAACGTCATCAAGCCACTCGGGACGGCCGAGCACCAATAGCAACGCGCCATACGCACACGCGTCTCTCTCCCTTCCTCAGTTCCTCCCCCTCAACCAAAACACATCCACACTCTGTCAAGGACAGATTGAAACGTCATCAAGCCACTCGGGACGGCCGAGCACCAATAGCAACGCGCCATACGCACAGGCGTCTCTCTCCCTTCCTCAGCTCCTCCCCCTCAACCAAAACACATCCACACTCTGTCAAGGACAGATTGAAACGTCATCAAGCCAATCGGGACGGCCGAGCACCAATAGCAACGCGCCATACGCACAGGCGTCTCTCTCCCTTCCTCAGCTCCTCCCCCTCAACCAAAACACAACCACACTCTGTCAAGGACAGATTGAAACGTCATCAAGCCACTCGGGACGGCCGAGCACCAATAGCAACGCGCCATACGCACAGGCGTCTCTCTCCCTTCCTCAGCTCCTCCCCCTAAACCAAAACACATCCACACTCTGTCAAGGACAGATTGAAACGTCATCAAGCCACTCGGGACGGCCGAGCTCCAATGGCATCGCGCCATACGCACACGCGTCTCTCTCCCTTCCCCAGTTCCTCCCCCTCAACCAAAACACATCCACACTCTGTCAAGGACAGATTGAAACGTCATCAAGCCACTCGGGACGGCCGAGCTCCAATAGCAACGCGCCATACGCACACGCGTCTCTCTCCCTTCCCCAGTTCCTCCCCCTCAACCAAAACACAACCACACTCTGTCAAGGACAGATTGAAACGTCATCAAGCCACTCGGGACGGCCGAGCGCCAATGGCAACACGCCATACGCACACGCGTCTCTCTCCCTTCCCCAGTTCCTCCCCCTCAACCAAAACACATCCACACTCTGTCAAGGACAGATTGAAACGTCATCAAGCCACTCGGGACGGCCGAGCGCCAATGGCAACACGCCATACGCACACGCGTCTCTCTCCCTTCCTCAGCTCCTCCCCCTCAACCAAAACACAACCACACTCTGTCAAGGACAGATTGAAACGTCATCAAGCCACTCGGGACGGCCGAGCTCCAATAGCAACGCGCCATACGCACACGCGTCTATCTCCCTTCCTCAGCTCCTCCCCCTCAACCAAAACACAACCACACTCTGTCAAGGACAGATTGAAACGTCATCAAGCCACTCGGGACGGCCGAGCACCGATAGCAACGCGCCATACGCACACGCGTCTCTCTCCCTTCCTCAGCTCCTCCCCCTCAACCAAAACACAACCACACTCTGTCAAGGACAGATTGAAACGTCATCAAGCCACTCGGGACGGCCGAGCACCAATAGCAACGCGCCATACGCACACGCGTCTCTCTTCCTTCCCCAGTTCCTCCCTCTCAACCAAAACACAACCACACTCTGTCAAGGACAGATTGAAACGTCATCAAGCCACTCGGGACGGCCGAGCACCGATAGCAACGCGCCATACGCACACGCGTCTCTCTCCCTTCCCCAGTTCCTCCCCCTCAACCAAAACACAACCACACTCTGTCAAGGACAGATTGAAACGTCATCAAGCCACTCGGGACGACCGAGCTCCAATAGCAACGCGCCATACGCACACGCGTCTCTCTCCCTTCCTCAGCTCCTCCCCCTCAACCAAAACACAACCACACTCTGTCAAGGACAGATTGAAACGTCATCAAGCCACTCGGGACGGCCGAGCACCGATAGCAACGCGCCATACGCACACGCGTCTCTCTCCCTTCCCCAGTTCCTCCCCCTCAACCAAAACACAACCACACTCTGTCAAGGACAGATTGAAACGTCATCAAGCCACTCGGGACGGCCGAGCGCCAATGGCAACACGCCATACGCACACGCGTCTCTCTCCCTTCCCCAGTTCCTCCCCCTCAACCAAAACACAACCACACTCTGTCAAGGACAGATTGAAACGTCATCAAGCCACTCGGGACGGCCGAGCTCCAATAGCAACGCGCCATACGCACACGCGTCTCTCTCCCTTCCCCAGTTCCTCCCCCTCAACCAAAACACAACCACACTCTGTCAAGGACAGATTGAAACGTCATCAAGCCACTCGGGACGGCCGAGCACCGATAGCAACGCGCCATACGCACACGCGTCTCTCTCCCTTCCTCAGCTCCTCCCCCTCAACCAAAACACAACCACACTCTGTCAAGGACAGATTGAAACGTCATCAAGCCACTCGGGACGGCCGAGCACCAATAGCAACGCGCCATACGCACACGCGTCTCTCTTCCTTCCCCAGTTCCTCCCTCTCAACCAAAACACATCCACACTCTGTCAAGGACAGATTGAAAAGTCATCAAGCCACTCGGGACGGCCGAGCTCCAATAGCAACGCGCCATACGCACACGCGTCTCTCTCCCTTCCTCAGTTCCTCCCCCTCAACCAAAACACAACCACACTCTGTCAAGGACAGATTGAAACGTCATCAAGCCACTCGGGACGGCCGAGCAACAATAGCAACGCGCCATACGCACACGCGTCTCTCTCCCTTTCCCAGTTCCTCCCCCTCAACCAAAACACATCCACACTCTGTCAAGGACAGATTGAAACGTCATCAAGCCACTCGGGACGGCCGAGCGCCAATGGCAACGCGCCATACGCACACGCGTCTTTCTCCCTTCCCCAGTTCCTCCCCCTCAACCAAAACACATCCACACTCTGTCAAAGACAGATTGAAACGTCATCAAGCCACTCGGGACGGCCGAGCACCAATAGCAACGCGCCATACGCACACGCGTCTCTCTTCCTTCCCCAGTTCCTCCCTCTCAACCAAAACACAACCACACTCTGTCAAGGACAGATTGAAACGTCATCAAGCCACTCGGGACGGCCGAGCACCGATAGCAACGCGCCATACGCACACGCGTCTCTCTCCCTTCCCCAGTTCCTCCCCCTCAACCAAAACACAACCACACTCTGTCAAGGACAGATTGAAACGTCATCAAGCCACTCGGGACGGCCGAGCTCCAATAGCAACGCGCCATACGCACACGCGTCTCTCTCCCTTCCTCAGCTCCTCCCCCTCAACCAAAACACAACCACACTCTGTCAAGGACAGATTGAAACGTCATCAAGCCACTCGGGACGGCCGAGCACCGATAGCAACGCGCCATACGCACACGCGTCTCTCTCCCTTCCCCAGTTCGTCCCCCTCAACCAAAACACAACCACACTCTGTCAAGGACAGATTGAAACGTCATCAAGCCACTCGGGACGGCCGAGCGCCAATGGCAACACGCCATACGCACACGCGTCTCTCTCCCTTCCCCAGTTCCTCCCCCTCAACCAAAACACAACCACACTCTGTCAAGGACAGATTGAAACGTCATCAAGCCACTCGGGACGGCCGAGCTCCAATAGCAACGCGCCATACGCACACGCGTCTCTCTCCCTTCCCCAGTTCCTCCCCCTCAACCAAAACACAACCACACTCTGTCAAGGACAGATTGAAACGTCATCAAGCCACTCGGGACGGCCGAGCACCGATAGCAACGCGCCATACGCACACGCGTCTCTCTCCCTTCCTCAGCTCCTCCCCCTCAACCAAAACACAACCACACTCTGTCAAGGACAGATTGAAACGTCATCAAGCCACTCGGGACGGCCGAGCACCAATAGCAACGCGCCATACGCACACGCGTCTCTCTTCCTTCCCCAGTTCCTCCCTCTCAACCAAAACACATCCACACTCTGTCAAGGACAGATTGAAAAGTCATCAAGCCACTCGGGACGGCCGAGCTCCAATAGCAACGCGCCATACGCACACGCGTCTCTCTCCCTTCCTCAGTTCCTCCCCCTCAACCAAAACACAACCACACTCTGTCAAGGACAGATTGAAACGTCATCAAGCCACTCGGGACGGCCGAGCAACAATAGCAACGCGCCATACGCACACGCGTCTCTCTCCCTTTCCCAGTTCCTCCCCCTCAACCAAAACACATCCACACTCTGTCAAGGACAGATTGAAACGTCATCAAGCCACTCGGGACGGCCGAGCGCCAATGGCAACGCGCCATACGCACACGCGTCTTTCTCCCTTCCCCAGTTCCTCCCCCTCAACCAAAACACATCCACACTCTGTCAAAGACAGATTGAAACGTCATCAAGCCACTCGGGACAGCCGAGCTCCAATAGCAACGCGCCATACGCACACGCGTCTTTCTCCCTTCCCCAGTTCCTACCCCTCAACCAAAACACATCCACACTCTGTCAAGGACAGATTGAAACGTCATCAAGCCACTCGGGACGGCCGAGCGCCAATGGCAACGCGCCATACGCACACGCGTCTTTCTCCCTTCCCCAGTTCCTCCCCTTCAACCAAAACACATCCACACTCTGTCAAGGACAGATTGAAACGTCATCAAGCCACTCGGGACGGCCGAGCTCCAATAGCAACGCGCCATACGCACACGCGTCTTTCTCCCTTCCCCAGAACCTCCCCCTCAACCAAAACACATCCACACTCTGTCAAGGACAGATTGAAACGTCATCAAGCCACTCGGGACGGCCGAGCGCCAATAGCAACGCGCCATACGCACACGCGTCTTTCTCCCTTCCCCAGAACCTCCCCCTCAACCAAAACACATCCACACTCTGTCAAGGACAGATTGAAACGTCATCAAGCCACTCGGGACGGCCGAGCGCCAATAGCAACGCGCCATACGCACACGCGTCTCTCTCCCTTTCTCAGCTCCTCCCCCTCAACCAAAACACATCCACACTCTGTCAAGGACAGATTGAAACGTCATCAAGCCACTCGGGACGGCCGAGCTCCAATAGCAACGCGCCATACGCACACGCGTCTTTCTCCCTTCCCCAGTTCCTACCCCTCAACCAAAACACATCCACACTCTGTCAAGGACAGATTGAAACGTCATCAAGCCACTCGGGACGGCCGAGCTCCAATAGCAACGCGCCATACGCACACGCGTCTCTCTCCCTTCCCCAGTTCCTACCCCTCAACCAAAACACATCCACACTCTGTCAAGGACAGATTGAAACGTCATCAAGCCACTCGGGACGGCCGAGCTCCAATAGCAACGCGCCATACGCACACGCGTCTTTCTCCCTTCCCCAGTTCCTACCCCTCAACCAAAACACATCCACACTCTGTGAAGGACAGATTGAAACGTCATCAAGCCACTCGGGACGGCCGAGCGCCAATAGCAACGCGCCATACGCACACGCGTCTTTCTCCCTTCCCCAGTTCCTCCCCCTCAACCAAAACACATCCACACTCTGTCAAGGACAGATTGAAACGTCATCAAGCCACTCGGGACGGCCGAGCTCCAATAGCAACGCACCATACGCACACGCGTCTCTCTCCCTTCCCCAGAACCTCCCCCTCAACCAAAACACATCCACACTCTGTCAAGGACAGATTGAAACGTCATCAAGCCACTCGGGACGGCCGAGCTCCAATAGCAACGCGCCATACGCACACGCGTCTTTCTCCCTTCCCCAGAACCTCCCCCTCAACCAAAACACATCCACACTCTGTCAAGGACAGATTGAAACGTCATCAAGCCACTCGGGACGGCCGAGCGCCAATAGCAACGCGCCATACGCACACGCGTCTTTCTCCCTTCCCCAGAACCTCCCCCTCAACCAAAACACATCCACACTCTGTCAAGGACAGATTGAAACGTCATCAAGCCACTCGGGACGGCCGAGCGCCAATAGCAACGCGCCATACGCACACGCGTCTCTCTCCCTTTCTCAGCTCCTCCCCCTCAACCAAAACACATCCACACTCTGTCAAGGACAGATTGAAACGTCATCAAGCCACTCGGGACGGCCGAGCTCCAATAGCAACGCGCCATACGCACACGCGTCTTTCTCCCTTCCCCAGTTCCTACCCCTCAACCAAAACACATCCACACTCTGTCAAGGACAGATTGAAACGTCATCAAGCCACTCGGGACGGCCGAGCTCCAATAGCAACGCGCCATACGCACACGCGTCTTTCTCCCTTCCCCAGTTCCTACCCCTCAACCAAAACACATCCACACTCTGTGAAGGACAGATTGAAACGTCATCAAGCCACTCGGGACGGCCGAGCGCCAATGGCAACGCGCCATACGCACACGCGTCTCTCTCCCTTCCTCAGCTCCTCCCCCTCAACCAAAACACATCCACACTCTGTCAAGGACAGATTGAAACGTCATCAAGCCACTCGGGACGGCCGAGCTCCAATAGCAACGCACCATACGCACACGAGTCTCTCTCCCTTCCCCAGAACCTCCCCCTCAACCAAAACACATCCACACTCTGTCAAGGACAGATTGAAACGTCATCAAGCCACTCGGGACGGCCGAGCTCCAATAGCAACGCGCCATACGCACACGCGTCTCTTTCCCTTCCCCAGTTCCTACCCCTCAACCAAAACACATCCACACTCTGTCAAGGACAGATTGAAACGTCATCAAGCCACTCGGGACGGCCGAGCTCCAATAGCAACGCGCCATACGCACACGCGTCTCTCTCCCTTCCCCAGAACCTCCCCCTCAACCAAAACACATCCACACTCTGTCAAGGACAGATTGAAACGTCATCAAGCCACTCGGGACGGCCGAGCTCCAATAGCAACGCGCCATACGCACACGAGTCTCTCTCCCTTCCCCAGAACCTCCCCCTCAACCAAAACACATCCACACTCTGTCAAGGACAGATTGAAACGTCATCAAGCCACTCGGGACGGCCGAGCTCCAATAGCAACGCGCCATACGCACACGCGTCTCTCTCCCTTCCCCAGAACCTCCCCCTCAACCAAAACACATCCACACTCTGTCAAGGACAGATTGAAACGTCATCAAGCCACTCGGGACGGCCGAGCTCCAATAGCAACGCGCCATACGCACAGGCGTCTCTCTCCCTTCCTCAGCTCCTCCCCCTCAACCAAAACACATCCACACTCTGTCAAGGACAGATTGAAACGTCATCAAGCCACTCGGGACGGCCGAGCTCCAATAGCAACGCACCATACGCCCACGCGTCTTTCTCCCTTCCCCAGTTCCTCCCCCTCAACCAAAACACATCCACACTCTGTCAAAGACAGATTGAAACGTCATCAAGCCACTCGGGACGGCCGAGCTCCAATAGCAACGCGCCATACGCACACGCGTCTTTCTCCCTTCCCCAGTTCCTCCCCCTCAACCAAAACACATCCACACTCTGTCAAGGACAGATTGAAACGTCATCAAGCCACTCGGGACGGCCGAGCGCCAATGGCAACGCGCCATACGCACACGCGTCTTTCTCCCTTCCCCAGTTCCTCCCCCTCAACCAAAACACATCCACACTCTGTCAAGGACAGATTGAAACGTCATCAAGCCACTCGGGACGGCCGAGCACCAATAGCAACGCGCCATACGCACAGGCGTCTCTCTCCCTTCCTCAGCTCCTCCCCCTCAACCAAAACACATCCACACTCTGTCAAGGACAGATTGAAACGTCATCAAGCCACTCGGGACGGCCGAGCACCAATAGCAACGCACCATACGCACACGCGTCTCTCTCCGTTCCCCAGTTCCTCCCCCTCAACCAAAACACATCCACACTCTGTCAAGGACAGATTGAAACGTCATCAAGCCACTAGGGACGGCCGAGCACCAATAGCAACGCGCCATACGCACACGCGTTTCTCTCCCTTCCTCAGTTCCTCCCCCTCAACCAAAACACAACCACACTCTGTCAAGGACAGATTGAAACGTCATCAAGCCACTCGGGACGGCCGAGCACCAATAGCAACGCGCCATACGCACACGCGTCTCTCTCCCTTCCTCAGTTCCTCCCCCTCAACCAAAACACATCCACACTCTGTCAAGGACAGATTGAAACGTCATCAAGCCACTCGGGACGGCCGAGCACCAATAGCAACGCGCCATAGGCACACGCGTCTCTCTCCCTTCCTCAGTTCCTCCCCCTCAACCAAAACACATCCACACTCTGTCAAGGACAGATTGAAACGTCATCAAGCCACTCGGGACGGCCGAGCACCAATAGCAACGCGCCATACGCACACGCGTCTCTCTCTCTTCCTCAGTTCCTCCCCCTCAACCAAAACACATCCACACTCTGTCAAGGACAGATTGAAACGTCATCAAGCCACTCGGGACGGCCGAGCTCCAATAGCAACGCGCCATACGCACACGCGTCTCTCTCCCTTCCTCAGTTCCTCCCCCTCAACCAAAACACATCCACACTCTGTCATGGACAGATTGAAACGTCATCAAGCCACTCGAGACGGCCGAGCACCAATAGCAACGCGCCATACGCACACGCGTCTCTCTCCCTTCCTCAGTTCCTCCCCCTCAACCAAAACACAACCACACTCTGTCAAGGACAGATTGAAACGTCATCAAGCCACTCGGGACGGCCGAGCTCCAATAGCAACACGCCATACGCACACGCGTCTCTCTCCCTTCCTCAGTTCCTCCCCCTCAACCAAAACACAACCACACTCTGTCAAGGACAGATTGAAACGTCATCAAGCCACTCGGGACGGCCGAGCGCCAATACCAACGCGCCATACGCACACGCGTCTCTCTTCCTTCCCCAGTTCCTCCCCCTCAACCAAAACACATCCACACTCTGTCAAGGACAGATTGAAACGTCATCAAGCCACTCGGGACGGCCGAGCACCAATAGCAACGCGCCATACGCACACGCGTCTCTCTCCCTTCCTCAGCTCCTCCCCCTCAACCGAAACACATCCACACTCTGTCAAGGACAGATTGAAACGTCATCAAGCCACTCGAGACGGCCGAGCGCCAATAGCAACGCGCCATACGCACACGCGTCTCTCTCCCTTCCTCAGTTCCTCCCCCTCAACCAAAACACATCCACACTCTGTCAAGGACAGATTGAAACGTCATCAAGCCACTCGGGACGGCCGAGCACCAATAGCAACGCGCCATACGCACACGCGTCTCTCTCCCTTCCTCAGTTCCTCCCCCTCAACCAAAACACATCCACACTCTGTCATGGACAGATTGAAACGTCATCAAGCCACTCGAGACGGCCGAGCACCAATAGCAACGCGCCATACGCACACGCGTCTCTCTCCCTTCCTCAGTTCCTCCCCCTCAACCAAAACACAACCACACTCTGTCAGGACAGATTGAAACGTCATCAAGCCACTCGGGACGGCCGAGCTCCAATAGCAACGCGCCATACGCACACGCGTCTCTCTCCCTTCCTCAGTTCCTCCCCCTCAACCAAAACACATCCACACTCTGTCAAGGACAGATTGAAACGTCATCAAGCCACTCGGGACGGCCGAGCGCCAATAGCAACGCGCCATCCGCACACGCGTCTCTCTCCCTTCCCCAGTTCCTCCCCCTCAACCAAAACACATCCACACTCTGTCGAGGACAGATTGAAACGTCATCAAGCCACTCGGGACGGCCGAGCACCAATAGCAACGCGCCATACGCACACGCGTCTCTCTCCCTTCCCTAGTTCCTCCCCTCAACCAAAACACATCCACACTCTGTCAAGGACAGATTGAAACGTCATCAAGCCACTCGGGACGGCCGAGCGCCAATAGCTACGCGCCATACGCACACGCGTCTCTCCCCCTTCCTCAGTTCCTCCCCCTCAACCAAAACACATCCACACTCTGTCAAGGACAGATTGAAACGTCATCAAGCCACTAGGGACGGCCGAGCACCAATAGCAACGCACCATATGCACACGCGTCTCTCTCCCTTCCTCAGTTCCTCCCCCTCAACCAAAACACATCCACACTCTGTCAAGGACAGATTGAAACGTCATCAAGCCACTCGGGACGGCCGAGCGCCAATGGTAAAAAGTTAGCGCGTCGTGTTTCTATCAGCGAAGTTAGCCGATCAAGTAGCTCATCAGTACCGAACTTATCAAGTGGTTTCGTCCGGTTTCTCTCGTACGCTATACAAAATTGTCGTAATTCTAACCGGGAAGTGATGAGTTTCGTGGCTATCTTTTTTAATATTGATTGTATCCACTTCAAATTTTGCACTCAGATAACTAACATGCTAAAACTGAAATAAATGAATAAATAAAGAAAAACTACCAATGAACATGATTATTTGGTTCTTACGAAATTTTCAACAATGAAATTTATTTTTCATTCTTCTCAAACAAAAATGTTTTCGATTTAATTTTTTCACAAAAATGTTGCCGAAGTATTGTTCAGGGTTGGTCATAATATCCTGCTATATATATATCCTATATTATATCCTATTATTATCCTTTATCCTATTATCCTATTATCCTATATTATCCTATATTATCCTATTATCCTATATTATCCTTATCTTATATATATTATCCTATTATTATATATGCTATATATAATATCCTGCTGATATTCCTGCTATATTTCAAGATATGATTTTATTCACGATGTTTTGTTTTTTTAAATTAAAGTTTCTATAAAATTTGTGCTCGAACTCGCTCAAACTAAAATTTGTGCTTGAACTCACTCGAATTAAAATAGTGCTCGAAACTCGCTCGAAAAAAGTCAATCTCGCTCGAAACTCGCTCGAACTCAAAAAACTCTGCTCGCACAGCCCTACTCATATTATATCACTGACCCTCTCAGCACAACATAATCTACCCAAACACATTAGTTGAGTCAACTTGAGTGAATGTGGCATGTCCCTCTTTTATGTAAACAAAGGGACATGTGTTTAAGCTGTATTCAGAAGTGTTAGAACTGTGGTCGCTACGAGTGCCAGAGTGTTGGAGGGGGGGGGGGGGAAGCAGCACTTGCGAGCCAGATGCAACTGGTGATATCTATGATCTAGAGAGTAGTAGAGGAGGCCTAAATTCTTTCGTTTTTCCCGCCACATAAGCGCGCTTTGTTTAAAAGTTATCTGTCAGTAAAAATGAAGAACAAAAGCTCGCGTTGTAAAAAGTGTCGGGTATCCGGGTAAGGAATATTGGAGTCGGGTAGTGGTGTACCCGTACCCGTACCCGACCCGGGCACCCGCCGACACCCTTACTAACCAGGCTGACTTCCAGGTCAGCAACTGCACTCGACAATATTTTCTCCAGCCCCAATAACGACGTGATTGAATGCAGTTCAATAGACCTCGCCATGTCCGAACAGCAAGGGTTGCTTCTCAAAGTTCATACAGCAGATGCTCGACCACGAAGCAGTAAACCAGCAGAAAGCAGTAAGCGTTCTTCACGGCACACCAAACTGAGTATTTCAACCAACTACTGGGAAGAACGTCATGGGATCTGGTGTACGTGGCTCAGACTGCTTAGGAAGAGTTCTCCCAAGCAAACATCTCATACACGAAGCCTGCAGAAAGGTACCTGGGTTACTTCAGCAATACGTGTGTGGGCCGTTAAGCTGAGACAGCTGCACGACAAAATCAGGTACCAGTATGATGGAAGCGATCATTTGAAGCAAGAGCAAAACGCTTTCAGGAAATCTCACGTCCAAGCCATTACGCTGGCTGAGCGAGCTTATAACGACAACCATGTAATGAGCTCACACAACAAAGGTTCTGCATCTTGGCAAGTGATTCGAGGTAAATAGGAGAGAGCAGCCGCAGAAAGGCCAAAATTTTCTCCATCTTCAATGGTCGAAAGAGTCAAGAACACGCAGGCTTGCGCAGACCTAGTGAGCCATTACTTATGTAAAGCTGTGTGTGAAGTGTATGAGGGATATTGCACTGGAGCCTGCAAGCGCTACGCCCGAACATGTCTTTACAAGGTGTCCAGCAAAGCAGATATTCTTTTTGCCGGTTAGCCAGCAAGAGATTGTCAATGTCATGAATGTCAAATGCAACAAATCATCATCTGGCTTTGACGAGGTCCCTAGTAAGCTACTACGAGTGTGATCAAGATTCATCTGTAAACTGCTTGCAGATGCTATCAACTGCTCCTTAGATACGGGTTCATTTCCAACTGAGTTGAAAATAGCGAAGATTGTTCCAGTCTACAAGAAGGGGGGAAATCTCTCCCTGAGAGCTGTAGACCAATGGCCCTGCTGTTATCGTTTTTAAAATAAATGGAGTTGTGATGCACTCCAGAATCATCAGCTTTTTAAAGAAGGAATACCTACTTTGCCCAAACCAGTATGGCTTCCAAGAAGGCAAATCGACTACACTTGCAATAAACAAACCCCAAACATGAAGAGTCAGGCTCTGGGTGTCTTCCATGACATGTCAAAAGCATTTGAGAGTCTGGATCATGAAATTATCTTTACATACATTAAATCTTCATCTTTAAATTCTCTCATACATGCTACTTTAGATCTCACAACCCATGAGTGAAACCTGCAGGGGCTCTATTCTCGAGCTCGTGCGTTTTCCCGTGCGAGTAACTCGCATGCGACTCACACGTATGACTCGGAAACGCATACGTGTTTCAAGAAACCAAAAACCCTATTCTCCACTTTTTCTCCTCGAAGTGCGTTTTCAGAAAGAGCTAAAACGTATGCGTCTTGCTGACGTCATGTAGACGTCACTATCCCCTCATTTTGGGCCAATCAAATCACAGACAAACAGCTGTGAGCTGTCGGTTCATAACAAAACATTTCTAGGTTATAAAATGTCAATAGTAATTGAAAACAACAAGGTAAGCAAAATAATTATTATTATGTTTATTGCAATTCTAATTAGCCCCAAGTAACAAGTTCAGGTCTAGGCCTACTCTATAATACTATATAAAAATTCAAAATAGAATGTGAATTTCTTTTTTTTTTTGGCCCTAGCCCTGGGCCTATAAGCCTATAGACTTCACATGCTCATAAGATATTACTAAAAACTAGACCTACTCTTATTTATAGACCTATCTCTTTTAATTTAATTAATTTTAAATATGAAAGGAGAATCATAGTTTTATTTATTTTTAGGTTAGTGTCTAATTTAGGCCTAGTACAGTGGTAATCTATAAGTGAAGGTCAAAAGGAAGTGAAGATAGTGATATTAAAATATATATTTTTTTATGGAGCTATCAGAAAATCAGAAATCAGAAGCTTAAAACGTACTTCTATAGGCATGTGGTACCACTTATATACAATTGTTTCATTATTTTATCACCACGCGAAATTGTTTTTCCATTTTTTAATCTTGAAACGACAAAAAAGTGTCCATAACACGTATGAGTTTGACAGTACTCGCCCGCTTTTTTGAGGCGAGTAGAAATAGGCCATACGTGACGCAGTGCGAGACGATATATCGTACGTCTTGAAGTTCGAGAATAGGGTCATGAGGAAATTGTGCGTTTTGTCGGTCACGTGATCGCTAAAACGCATACGTTTTGCTAAACAAAAACTCGAGAATAGGGCCCCAGGGAACGGTCAAAACAGGACAGGACATTACAACACATGGTGGGTAAACGGTGGGACCAATCAGTCCAATTCTTTTTGCAATGAAATCACAATGAGTATATCTGTGCCTTTGCATTCATTAAAAATCATAATTCCACACTATATCAGTCTGAAAAAATTGTAAGAACAATGAAAAACAGGTAGAAACATGTTGATTTTTGACAATTATTTTGAAAGGGTCGAAAATATACCACGAACTGAAGCTCTTTGAGCGAGCACGTATTGAATACTGGTGATCATTTGACTGACAACTGTATGATGATACAATGATTGGTTTTCCGTTGCCAAGTTGGCTCCCGAACGTCTGCAATCAAGCCATTAGGCGGCGGTGTCCTCACCCTGATAGTCGCAGGCGCTCAGGTCGGGATACAGGCTGTTGATGCACTCGGTGTACGTGTGCGAGATGCCCTTGCCCGAGCAGAGCTCCTCGAGCGATCCCAGCATGGCCACCACGCAGGACACGCTGGCGCTGCTCACAGCCGCATCTCCGCACCGGCTGCACTCCTCGATAGAGTCCATGATCCTGGCAACAGTTCCCACACACGTCACCATATGCTAGCTTATCAACGTTAACAAGGCGTACATACAGGCAGTAGCTTCACACTGCTTTGCAAACCACAAAGTTTCCAACATACTCAACATATATCAGTAGTAATGTAGAATGTTTGCTCAGATTCTATTCATAAATATCCAATATGGCCGCCGAGATTGGAACGAGCATATGTCGCTAACGGCTGCAGGAGTAACGTATCTCGGTTAGGTAATATATATCCATGTTAAAATATAGTGAAAGTGGAAATCTAACCTAATAACACTCAAGTATCAACTATATGAAACCCTAGGTACTAGATAACAGACGTATTGAAATCACAGATAGAAATGAGTGAAGAGATCAACAATGCAAGATACAAAATAACGTATCTACAATGAGATGCAGACAATATTTTCGAATATGCCGATGACTCGAATTGTGAATAGCATGGTTAAAATTATCAATTGTACGGAACAGTAACATCGGCCGTCACACCTCCATAGTGTCGAGTGACGTTCACAACATTAATTGTAATCACAGGGTGCGCCTGTTGTCACAAGCCAAATGGTATTAGTAGTAGTAGTGATTATTCCTTTAACCCTTTTTCGAGGAAATTGGTAGAAACCGAAGTGCAGTCGTATGGCTATCTGAGTATACGGTCGGAAATCATTGACTATTTAATGTTGGCTCATACATCCGTCAATCACAAGAGAAAATAACCTGACCCATGACCTATTGCCAAGAGCTTTTAATTAATATTTGAAATCAGAAGAGAGTAGTACTGACAGTATCGAAGTATGTCTCCTCGGCATTGAGAGCGGATGCCTACTTCAACGCGCCAGAAGATAAAGATGGAGCCAACATACAAGTTGAAGGTACACTTATCGCTATGGTTGGAGTGGAGGGATCAGGTACGTTGTATTGGCACCGCCCCTACTGTTTTCACTTGTGACAACAGTCTTACCCCAAATTGGGAGTGGACTTTACATTTCTCCAGTCTCCATAGGGCAACAAGGGCGATATTTTTCCCACTGATTTTTACCTCAACGCGTATCGTTACATATAAATAACACGTAATGTATTATGAATGTTCATCATTGATTGACAGTATTTCATAAGAGATTTCTCTGAATGGTGTGAAGCAGTTTCACTACAATACTTTCAGATTAAAACTGTATCACCTCAATAATTCTATCTACACGATATATTTGTAATCTGTTGTGGGAGGAAAAGATGTGGAGCCTTGTTCCCGAGATGTGAGGCATGAGAACGGGAGGCAAGAAATGTTTCTGTATGTCGCTTACTGACAACAATTGGCTGGCCTACGATATACTGCAACAAAACAGTCTACTCACAGCCTCATGAGTGCCATGTCGCTCTGGTGCGTCCCTTTCTCATCTTCAACTAGTATCGGTCCGGCAAAGTCCACTATTCTGCTGGGACTGCGTAGAAGCTGGGAATAAAACACAGCAGGTAATAATAAATGCCTGATGATAAATACAGCAATGAATACCTAATAATAAATGATGAAGAATTTTTGGAAATTGGCAAAACATCTTGAGAGGTCCTGCACTTGCTATGCCCCTACTTGAACTTCACTCCTAACCTACTTCAACCTTGAATTGTATTAGAAAAATACATTGTAGAAAGATCTATCATGTCCAATTTTATAACATTTATTATAATTTTTGTTTTTTTTAGAGAGAATCTGTCCCACTATTGGTATCTGTTTGTTCATTGTATATTGTGTAATCCCCAATATTTATATTTATAGCCTCGCTTTTTACTTTTTAATCCAAACATTCAGCTTGGTAATTTGACTCTTTCAACACTGAACTGTGATAAGTGTTTCCTGAAAAATGACATGATAATATATAGTATTACCAGTAATCGGACACTTTGTTGCATTGTAAAATCTGCTGAGAAAACACTTGACTTGGAGATAACCACATGCCTGTCGGAAAAGAAGTAGGCTTCTTGGGGGCAAGGGGCAAGGGGCAAGGGGCAAGGGGCAAGGGGAAAGGGGGAGGGAAAAAACAACGTGCGAACTCGCACATGGTTCAGCCAAACTGCACGTACTCAGTATGCTACTGTAGTATACCAACGAAAACCTTTTTTTATGATTTGGATTTTTTCAACTCAAATTTTGATTTTTGGGGTCACTTGGAATTTGAATTGAAGGCAGGTGTGAAGCTACTGCCAAAACACAAATATGTAAGCCTTATTAACGTCGAGTAAAGTATCTCAGTGATCTGTGGCTGTCTCTCAGGATAAGAATCTTGCAGAATAGAGAGAGAGAGTGAGAGAGAGAGAGCGAGAGGGTGAGGGAGAGAGAGGAAGAGGCAGAGGAAGAGAAAGAGGGAGGGAGAGAGAGATAGATAGAGAGAGAGAGAGAGAGAGAGAGAGAGAGAGAGAGAGAGAGAGACAGAGAGAGGGTAGATCACCTCTCTGAGTGCGCGCAGGGCCTCGACACGATGCTGTGGCGGCGGGTAGAGCAGCATGCGGTGGAACACAGACTCCAGCACGGGACGCAGCGAGCCAACGCAGCCCACCAGACGCACAAGCTGCGTGCCGATACTGCAACACAAGAGCAGCTACAGTCACTGTGCTGGGACACAACAACAGCTAGAGTCACTGTGCTTGGAACACGGACTCCAGCACGGGACGCAGCGAGCCAACGCAGCCCACCAGACGCACAAGCTGCGTGCCGATACTGCAACACAAGAGCAGCTACAGTCACTCTGCTGGGACACAACAACAGCTAGAGTCACTGTGCTTGGAACACAGACTCCAGCACGGGACGCAGCGAGCCAACGCAGCCCACCAGACGCACAAGCTGCGTGCCGATACTGCAACACAAGAGCAGCTACAGTCACTCTGCTGGGACACAACAACAGCTAGAGTCACTGTGCTTGGAACACAGACTCCAGCACGGGACGCAGCGAGCCAACGCAGCCCACCAGACACACAAGCTGCGTGCCGATACTGCAACACAAGAGCAGCTACAGTCACTCTGCTGGGACACAACAACAGCTAGAGTCACTGTGCTTGGAACACAGACTCCAGCACGGGACGCAGCGAGCCAACGCAGCCCACCAGACGCACAAGCTGCGTGCCGATACTGCAACACAAGAGCAGATACAGTCACTCTGCTGGGACACAACAACAGCTAGAGTCACTGTGCTTGGAACACAGACTCCAGCACGGGACGCAGCGAGCCAACGCAGCCCACCAGACGCACAAGCTGCGTGCCGATACTGCAACACAAGAGCAGCTACAGTCACTCTGCTGGGACACAACAACAGCTAGAGTCACTGTGCTTGGAACACAGACTCCAGCACGGGACGCAGCGAGCCAACGCAGCCCACCAGACGCACAAGCTGCGTGCCGATACTGCAACACAAGAGCAGCTACAGTCACTCTGCTGGGACACAACAACAGCTAGAGTCACTGTGCTTGGAACACAGACTCCATCACGGGACGCAGCGAGCCAACGCAGCCCACCAGACGCACAAGCTGCGAGCCGATACTGCAACACAAGAGCAGCTACAGTCACTCTGCTGGGACACAACAACAGCTAGAGTCACTGTGCTTGGAACACAGACTCCAGCACGGGACGCAGCGAGCCAACGCAGCCCACCAGACGCACAAGCTGCGTGCCGATACTGCAACACAAGAGCAGCTACAGTCACTCTGCTGGGACACAACAACAGCTGGAGTCACTGTGCTTGGAACACAGACTCCAGCACGGGACGCAGCGAGCCAACGCAGCCCACCAGACGCACAAGCTGCGTGCCGATACTGCAACACAAGAGCAGCTACAGTCACTCTGCTGGGACACAACAACAGCTAGAGTCACTGTGCTTGGAACACAGACTCCAGCACGGGACGCAGCGAGCCAACGCAGCCCACCAGACGCACAAGCTGCGTGCCGATACTGCAACACAAGAGCAGCTACAGTCACTCTGCTGGGACACAACAACAGCTAGAGTCACTGTGCTTGGAACACAGACTCCAGCACGGGACGCAGCGAGCCAACGCAGCCCACCAGACGCACAAGCTGCGTGCCGATACTGCAACACAAGAGCAGCTACAGTCACTCTGCTGGGACACAACAACAGCTAGAGTCACTGTGCTTGGAACACAGACTCCAGCACGGGACGCAGCGAGCCAACGCAGCCCACCAGACGCACAAGCTGCGTGCCGATACTGCAACACAAGAGCAGATACAGTCACTCTGCTGGGACACAACAACAGCTAGAGTCACTGTGCTTGGAACACAGACTCCAGCACGGGACGCAGCGAGCCAACGCAGCCCACCAGACGCACAAGCTGCGTGCCGATACTGCAACACAAGAGCAGCTACAGTCACTCTGCTGGGACACAACAACAGCTAGAGTCACTGTGCTTGGAACACAGACTCCAGCACGGGACGCAGCGAGCCAACGCAGCCCACCAGACGCACAAGCTGCGTGCCGATACTGCAACACAAGAGCAGCTACAGTCACTCTGCTGGGACACAACAACAGCTAGAGTCACTGTGCTTGGAACACAGACTCCAGCACGGGACGCAGCGAGCCAACGCAGCCCACCAGACGCACAAGCTGCGTGCCGATACTGCAACACAAGAGCAGCTACAGTCACTCTGCTGGGACACAACAACAGCTAGAGTCACTGTGCTTGGAACACAGACTCCAGCACGGGACGCAGCGAGCCAACGCAGCCCACCAGACGCACAAGCTGCGTGCCGATACTGCAACACACGAGCAGCTACAGTCACTGTGCTGGGACACAACAACAGCTAGAGTCACTGTGCTTGGAACACAGACTCCAGCACGGGACGCAGCGAGCCAACGCAGCCCACCAGACGCACAAGCTGCGTGCCGATACTGCAACACAAGAGCAGCTACAGTCACTGTGCTGGGACACAACAACAGCTAGTCTCACTGTGCTTGGAACACAGACTCCAGCACGGGACGCAGCGAGCCAACGCAGCCCACCAGACGCACAAGCTGCGTGCCGATACTGCAACACACGAGCAGCTACAGTCACTCTGCTGGGACACAGACTCCAGCACGGGACGCAGCGAGCCAACGCAGCCCACCAGACGCACAAGCTGCGTGCCGATACTGCAACACAAGAGCAGCTACAGTCACTGTGCTGGGACACAACAACAGCTGGAGTCACTGTGCTTGGAACACAGACTCCAGCACGGGACGCAGCGAGCCAACGCAGCCCACCAGACGCACAAGCTGCGTGCCGATACTGCAACACAAGAGCAGCTAGAGTCACTGTGCTGGGACACAACAACAGCTAGAGTCACTGTGCTTGGAACACAGACTCCAGCACGGGACGCAGCGAGCCAACGCAGCCCACCAGACGCACAAGCTGCGTGCCGATACTGCAACACAAGAGCAGCTACAGTCACTGTGCTGGGACACAACAACAGCTAGAGTCACTGTGCTTGGAACACAGACTCCAGCACGGGACGCAGCGAGCCAACGCAGCCCACCAGACGCACAAGCTGCGTGCCGATACTGCAACACAAGAGCAGCTACAGTCACTCTGCTGGGACACAACAACAGCTAGAGTCACTGTGCTTGGAACACAGACTCCAGCACGGGACGCAGCGAGCCAACGCAGCCCACCAGACGCACAAGCTGCGTGCCGATACTGCAACACAAGAGCAGCTACAGTCACTCTGCTGGGACACAACAACAGCTAGAGTCACTGTGCTTGGAACACAGACTCCAGCACGGGACGCAGCGAGCCAACGCAGCCCACCAGACGCACAAGCTGCGTGCCGATACTGCAACACAAGAAAAGCTACAGTCACTGTGCTGGGACACAACAACAGCTAGAGTCACTGTGCTGGGACACAACAACAGCTAGAGTCACTCGGCTGGGACGGATCAGACAAGCAAGCGTTCCAATAGCAACAGTTGGAACTATCAACTATCCATCTATTCATATTGGGTTGATCATCACACTATGACGACAACTACAGTGAAGCCACGATCCATCGTTTTTGAAGGGTCTGGAGAAAAGAACGATGGATGCGGGAAAACGATTAAAGCAAGAATTCATTGAAAACGTTAGAAAATACTAAAAAACATCAATTTGAACTTTTATTCCTTTTATTGTAACTATTACTGTAATCACTCATAATTTCGTCTTCAAGTCAATAAAAATACTGAAGTGTCATTTTTCCAATCCTTATTAACGATTTATTCATCATGTACTCAATGTCCTGCCTGATAAACGATGGAATAACCCCTGGTCACTGCCAGTGTTGGGTAGGAACTTAACGAAAGGGTTCCTTTTTCGGGAACTTCAATAGAGGACGGCGTTCCTTTTATAAAGCAGGAACTTTAACGTAACGCAGTTCCTTTTCAGTGGTAACGAGGAACGAAATTCACGTTACCGTTACTTTCAAAGTTCATTTCGAACGAACTGTGTACGCATATAACAAAGAAGAGAAGATCGTCTAATTTTTGTATGATAGTAGGTAGAATGTTTGTCTCGTCTCATATTTTCGAAAGAAACATACTCACACATCTTCCTAATCACTTCCGCCCATTGTCTGACCAATGACCACTCATTATTCCAAGTTTGCATTCCCATCTTTGACGTATTTCCCTATTCATTAGCTGTGCACTCATCTCATCCTACGATCTTTCCGTTATATCGGTATTATCACCCGTTCTCGAGTCACGAAGTTGATGGCTCGAACCACCCTAGCGTAAGTGTGAGTGGTTGGTGAGAACGGTCAATCGAACTGTCACCCTTTGTTAACATGCAACTGCTTCTTCTGCGAATGAAGACATTCCGAGGAAACCTCCCTCTCTACCCGGTGACATCATCAATAGCCAATAAGATCCAGATAATTTTCAAAACGCACATGGGAGAGTTGTGTAAACACAAAATAGTTATTTCACTTCAGTATTTGATCTCGAGAGGAGGTCATTGTCTAACAGCGTCAGTCCTCGGTGATCAGCGCGTAACTGCGTGTAATATTGGCTAGTGCTAGTTCATTTTACTATCAAAGTATTGTCTCATCATGGCGGATACGGGTAGTAATCTCTTACCTTGGCAACACTTTGAAACCTTTTTTTTCTTCGATGAAAAAAATGTTGTGGAGGCAATTTTATGGCGAAATGTCTATTGTGCGTGCCAGGAAAACTGATGTCGACGTCGTCGAACTAACGGAAGCATATTGAAGTAAGCAAATGAATGAATTATTAATTCATTATTTACTCTTTCAATTTCACTCAGTAGTTGTTTCATCCACCTACATCTAACTTGTGTTTAATAATTTAATAAAATATAATATAATTAATAATTTATATGATTAATAATATATAATTTTCAATTTATAATTTATGATATGATTTTTCAACCATTATGTAGGTCTATTGATTAGATTGGTGGAACGGTGAAACATAATTATGAGCCTGAAAAAAAATCATTTTAAAAGAAACCTACATGATTTTGTAGCACAGTCAATGGAAGTATGGTAATATATTTTGATATATTACATTTCTATTTCTCGAAAATTGACATGAAAATATTCTCTCGCCTAGTAGGTATGTTCTGGCCTAGTGGTATGGCGAGAAGAAAATCGGTACTACATATTTTTTTATTGGCTTTTTAACGACGCACTATACTGATGGCTACGATCTATTGGCGTCGATGGATGATGAATGAGATGACGGGATGATGAGATAAAAGGTTATTTTATTAGGTGTTTTGGATGGTGGGAAGGAGTCGGCCGTGGCCTGTTGTTAAGGAACCTTCCCAGTATCGACCTGAACGACAGAGGGAAATCACGGATAACCCCTGTCAGGATGGTCGACCATGACGGGAATCGAACCCCGGTCTCCCGAATGACGGTTCAGTGTTACCAGTCGGTCACGCGTCTCGGTTCGGTACTATATTCACAATTATGAAGATGAACTAAAGAATATTTAAATGAAAATCACTGGCGTTATCACTTTATTGATGAGAGAACAAGAATATCCATATCATTTTCAACGCCCATGTAAATACTCCTGAATCTTACGAAAAAATTTGCTTCGGTAACTTTTGAAGGAACTTAATTTTTTGGGAACTTTTCAGTTCCTTTTTTTTTTAGGAACTGTAACTTTAACTAGCTCCTTTTTTGGCTGAGTAACTGGAACTTTAACTTGTTCCTTTTTTTGAGGAACTTACCCACCACTGGTCACTGATGAATATAAAATGAGAAAACGTTATCCATATGAATACCGTATTTACACGCATACTTAGAGTCACGTAAATGTAGCTTCTATTTTTTCATTTCATAGCATTTAGAATTTGAAAAGTCTATTATCTATTATTTTGAAACATCCGTGTTTTGTAGCGCAACTACATTCTGTAGCATAACAGTACGGTACGGTAAAGCCACTAGATAACGTACAATAGGCATACAAGAGAAATACACCAATTGATAACGTGTTTAGAAAAAAAATAATAATAATATATATATCTCAAACCCAGATAACCAACTAAATTGGGCCAGGGGGTGTTTCCACCAGTTTTTCTAAGGCAGACTTCTCATATCAATCGGTTCCTGCCAGTTCCGACTTCTTCCTCCTCTTCTTCACTACTGCTAGGCCTATCCTCTATTTCTTCTTCTCTTCCTACGAGTTCCCTCCATCGTTCTCTATTCTCCCACCATCTCCCGTATTCCACTTCTCCCAAAAACACACTTGAAAAACATCCATCAATTATACATAATAACTCAATCAACATGATGAATAATTGGAAAAATCATCACAGAATGGATCTATTCTCTGTTTCAGAACCGGTTTTCGGTCAACTGAAGTTATCACTGATATAACCGGAGGAAGGTATGCTACCGAGTGTAAGAAAGACATCTCATGTTCGCACTCATAACACTGGGCCTGTGTTGCAGGAGCGTCCCACCAGAGGAAGGTATGCTACCGAGTGTAAGAAAGACATCTCATGTTCGCACTCATAACACTGGGCCTGTGTTGCAGGGGCGTCCCACCAGAGGAAGGTATGCTACCGAGTGTAAGAAAGACATCTCATGTTTGCACTCATAACACTGGGCCTGTGTTGCAGGAGCGTCCCACCAGATGAAGGTATGCTACTGAGTGTAAGAAAGACATCTCATGTTCGCACTCATAACGCTGGGCCTGTGTTGCAGGGGCGTCCCACCAGAGGAAGGTATGCTACCGAGTGTAAGAAAGACATCTCATGTTCGCACTCATAACACTGGGCCTGTGTTGCAGGGGCGTCCCACCAGAGGAAGGCATGCTACCGAGTGTAAGAAAGA
Source organism: Brachyptera risi (assembly GCA_964007535.1). Classification (NCBI taxonomy): domain Eukaryota; kingdom Metazoa; phylum Arthropoda; class Insecta; order Plecoptera; family Taeniopterygidae; genus Brachyptera; species Brachyptera risi. The sequence continues at coordinate 4,505,718 of OZ023332.1, forward strand.
CATCTCATGTTCGCACTCATAACGCTGGGCCTGTGTTGCAGGAGCGTCCCACCAGAGGAAGGTATGCTACCGAGTGTAAGAAAGACATCTCATGTTCGCACTCATAACGCTGGGCCTGTGTTGCAGGAGCGTCCCACCAGAGGAAGGTATGCTACCGAGTGTAAGAAAGACATCTCATGTTCGCACTCATAACACTGGGCCTGTGTTGCAGGAGCGTCCCACCAGAGGAAGGTATGCTACCGAGTGTAAGAAAGACATCTCATGTTCGCACTCATAACACTGGGCCTGTGTTGCAGGAGCGTCCCACCAGAGGAAGGTATGCTACCGAGTGTAAGAAAGACATCTCATGTTCGCACTCATAACACTGGGCCTGTGTTGCAGTAGCGTCCCACCGGAGGAAGGTATGCTACCGAGTGTAAGAAAGACATCTCATGTTCGCACTCATAACGCTGGGCCTGTGTTGCAGGAGCGTCCCACCAGAGGAAGGTATGCTACCGAGTGTAAGAAAGACATCTCATGTTCGCACTCATAACACTGGGCCTGTGTTGCGGGAGCGTCCCACCAGAGGAAGGTATGCTACCGAGTGTGAGAAAGACATCTCATGTTCGCACTCATAACACTGGGCCTGTGTTGCAGGAGCGTCCCACCAGAGGAAGGTATGCTACCGAGTGTAAGAAAGACATCTCATGTTCGCACTCATAACACTGGGCCTGTGTTGCAGGAGCGTCCCACCAGAGGAAGGTATGCTACCGAGTGTGAGAAAGACATCTCATGTTCGCACTCATAACACTGGGCCTGTGTTGCAGGAGCGTCCCACCAGAGGAAGGTATGCTACCGAGTGTGAGAAAGACATCTCATGTTTGCACTCATAACACTGGGCCTGTGTTGCAGGAGCGTCCCACCAGAGGAAGGTATGCTACCGAGTGTAAGAAAGACATCTCATGTTCGCACTCATAACACTGGGCCTGTGTTGCAGGAGCGTCCCACCAGAGGAAGGTATGCTACCGAGTGTGAGAAAGACATCTCATGTTCGCACTCATAACACTGGGCCTGTGTTGCAGGAGCGTTCCACCAGAGGAAGGCATGCTACCGAGTGTAAGAAAGACATCTCATGTTCGCACTCATAACACTGGGCCTGTGTTGCAGGGGCGTCCCACCAGAGGAAGGCATGCAACCGAGTGTAAGAAAGACATCTCATGTTCGCACTCATAACACTGGGCCTGTGTTGCAGGGGCGTCCCACCAGAGGAAGGCATGCTACCGAGTGTAAGAAAGACATCTCATGTTCGCACTCATAACACTGGGCCTGTGTTGCAGGAGCGTCCCACCAGAGGAAGGTATGCTACCGAGTGTAAGAAAGACATCTCATGTTCGCACTCATAACGCTGGGCCTGTGTTGCAGGAGCGTCCCACCAGAGGAAGGTATGCTACCGAGTGTAAGAAAGACATCTCATGTTCGCACTCATAACGCTGGGCCTGTGTTGCAGGAGCGTCCCACCAGAGGAAGGTATGCTACCGAGTGTGACAAAGACATCTCATGTTCGCACTCATAACGCTGGGCCTGTGTTGCAGGAGCGTCCCACCAGAGGAAGGTATGCTACCGAGTGTGAGAAAGACATCTCATGTTCGCACTCATAACCCTGGGCCTGTGTTGCAGGGGCGTCCCACCAGAGGAAGGTATGCTGCCGAGTGTAAGAAAGACATCTCATGTTCGCACTCATAACGCTGGGCCTGTGTTGCAGGAGCGTCCCACCAGAGGAAGGTATGCTACCGAGTGTAAGAAAGACATCTCATGTTCGCACTCATAACGCTGGGCCTGTGTTGCAGGAGCGTCCCACCAGAGGAAGGTATGCTACCGAGTGTGAGAAAGACATCTCATGTTCGCACTCATAACGCTGAGCCTGTGTTGCAGGAGCGTCCCACCAGAGGAAGGTATGCTACCGAGTGTAAGAAAGACATCTCATGTTCGCACTCATAACGCTGGGCCTGTGTTGCAGGAGCGTCCCACCAGAGAAAGGTATGCTACCGAGTGTAAGAAAGACATCTCATGTTTGCACTCATAACACTGGGCCTGTGTTGCAGGAGCGTCCCACCAGAGGAAGGTATGCTACCGAGTGTAAGAAAGACATCTCATGTTCGCACTCATAACACTGGGCCTGTGTTGCAGGAGCGTCCCACCAGAGGAAGGTATGCTACCGAGTGTGAGAAAGACATCTCATGTTCGCACTCATAACACTGGGCCTGTGTTGCAGTAGCGTCCCACCGGAGGAAGGTATGCTACCGAGTGTGAGAAAGACATCTCATGTTCGCACTCATAACGCTGGGCCTGTGTTGCAGGAGCGTCCCACCAGAGGAAGGTATGCTACCGAGTGTAAGAAAGACATCTCATGTTCGCACTCATAACACTGGGCCTGTGTTGCAGGGGCGTCCCACCAGAGGAAGGTATGCTACCGAGTGTAAGAAAGACATCTCATGTTTGCACTCATAACGCTGAGCCTGTGTTGCAGGAGCGTCCCACCAGAGGAAATTATGCTACCGAGTGTAAGAAAGACATCTCATGTTCGCACTCATAATGCTGGGCCTGTGTTGCAGGAGCGTCCCACCAGAGGAAGGTATGCTACCGAGTGTAAGGAAGACATCTCATGTTCGCACTCATAACACTGGGCCTGTGTTGCAGGAGCGTCCCACCAGAGGAAGGTATGCTACCAAGTGTAAGAAAGACATCTCATGTTCGCACTCATAACACTGGGCCTGTGTTGCAGGGGCGTCCCACCAGAGGAAGGTATGCTACCGAGTGTAAGAAAGACATCTCATGTTCGCACTCATAACGCTGGGCCTGTGTTGCAGGAGCGTCCCACCAGAGGAAGGTATGCTACCAAGTGTAAGAAAGACATCTCATGTTCGCACTCATAACACTGGGCCTGTGTTGCAGGAGCGTCCCACCAGAGGAAGGTATGCTACCGAGTGTAAGAAAGACATCTCATGTTCGCACTCATAACGCTGGGCCTGTGTTGCAGGAGCGTCCCACCAGAGGAAGGTGCGCTACCGAGTGTAAGAAAGACATCTCATGTTCGCACTCATAACACTGGGCCTGTGTTGCAGGAGCGTCCCACCAGAGGAAGGTATGCTACCGAGTGTAAGAAAGACATCTCATGTTCGCACTCATAACGCTGGGCCTGTGTTGCAGGAGCGTCCCACCAGAGGAAGGTATGCTACCGAGTGTAAGAAAGACATCTCATGTTCGCACTCATAACGCTGAGCCTGTGTTGCAGGAGCGTCCCACCAGAGGAAGGTATGCTACCGAGTGTAAGAAAGACATCGCATGTTCGCACTCATAACGCTGGGCCTGTGTTGCAGGAGCGTCCCACCAGAGAAAAGTATGCTACCGAGTGTAAGAAAGACATCTCATGTTTGCACTCATAACACTGGGCCTGTGTTGCAGGAGCGTCCCACCAGAGGAAGGTATGCTACCGAGTGTAAGAAAGACATCTCATGTTCGCACTCATAACACTGGGCCTGTGTTGCAGGAGCGTCCCACCAGAGGAAGGTATGCTACCGAGTGTGAGAAAGACATCTCATGTTCGCACTCATAACACTGGGCCTGTGTTGCAGTAGCGTCCCACCGGAGGAAGGTATGCTACCGAGTGTGAGAAAGACATCTCATGTTCGCACTCATAACGCTGGGCCTGTGTTGCAGGAGCGTCCCACCAGAGGAAGGTATGCTACCGAGTGTAAGAAAGACATCTCATGTTTGCACTCATAACACTGGGCCTGTGTTGCAGGGGCGTCCCACCAGAGGAAGGTATGCTACCGAGTGTAAGAAAGACATCTCATGTTTGCACTCATAACGCTGAGCCTGTGTTGCAGGAGCGTCCCACCAGAGGAAGGTATGCTACCGAGTGTAAGAAAGACATCTCATGTTCGCACTCATAATGCTGGGCCTGTGTTGCAGGAGCGTCCCACCAGAGGAAGGTATGCTACCGAGTGTAAGAAAGACATCTCATGTTCGCACTCATAACACTGGGCCTGTGTTGCAGGAGCGTCCCACCAGAGGAAGGTATGCTACCGAGTGTAAGGAAGACATCTCATGTTCGCACTCATAACACTGGGCCTGTGTTGCAGGAGCGTCCCACCAGAGGAAGGTATGCTACCAAGTGTAAGAAAGACATCTCATGTTCGCACTCATAACACTGGGCCTGTGTTGCAGGGGCGTCCCACCAGAGGAAGGTATGCTACCGAGTGTAAGAAAGACATCTCATGTTCGCACTCATAACGCTGGGCCTGTGTTGCAGGAGCGTCCCACCAGAGGAAGGTATGCTACCAAGTGTAAGAAAGACATCTCATGTTCGCACTCATAACACTGGGCCTGTGTTGCAGGAGCGTCCCACCAGAGGAAGGTATGCTACCGAGTGTAAGAAAGACATCTCATGTTCGCACTCATAACGCTGGGCCTGTGTTGCAGGAGCGTCCCACCAGAGGAAGGTGCGCTACCGAGTGTAAGAAAGACATCTCATGTTTGCACTCATAACACTGGGCCTGTGTTGCAGGAGCGTCACACCAGAGGAAGGTATGCTACCGAGTGTAAGAAAGACATCTCATGTTCGCACTCATAACGCTGGGCCTGTGTTGCAGGAGCGTCCCACCAGAGGAAGGTATGCTACCGAGTGTAAGAAAGACATCTCATGTTCGCACTCATAACGCTGGGCCTGTGTTGCAGGAGCGTCCCACCAGAGGAAGGTATGCTACCGAGTGTAAGAAAGACATCTCATGTTCGCACTCATAACACTGGGCCTGTGTTGCAGGAGCGTCCCACCAGAGGAAGGTATGCTACCGAGTGTAAGAAAGACATCTCATGTTCGCACTCATAACACTGGGCCTGTGTTGCAGGAGCGTCCCACCAGAGGAAGGTATGCTACCGAGTGTAAGAAAGACATCTCATGTTCGCACTCATAACGCTGGGCCTGTGTTGCAGGAGCGTCCCACCAGAGGAAGGTATGCTACCGAGTGTAAGAAAGACATTTCATGTTCGCACTCATAACACTGGGCCTGTGTTGCAGGAGCGTCCCACCAGAGGAAGGTATGCTACCGAGTGTAAGAAAGACATCTCATGTTCGCACTCATAACACTGGGCCTGTGTTGCAGGAGCGTCCCACCAGAGGAAGGTATGCTACCGAGTGTAAGAAAGACATCTCATGTTCGCACTCATAACACTGGGCCTGTGTTGCAGGAGCGTCCCACCAGAGGAAGGCATGCTACCGAGTGTAAGAAAGACATCTCATGTTCGCACTCATAACACTGGGCCTGTGTTGCAGGAGCGTCCCACCAGAGGAAGGTATGCTACCGAGTGTAAGAAAGACATCTCATGTTCGCACTCATGACACTGGGCCTGTGTTGCAGGAGCGTCCCACCAGAGGAAGGTATGCTACCAAGTGTAAGAAAGACATCTCATGTTCGCACTCATAACACTGGGCCTGTGTTGCAGGAGCGTCCCACCAGAGGAAGGTATGCTACCGAGTGTAAGAAAGACATCTCATGTTCGCACTCATAACACTGGGCCTGTGTTGCAGGAGCGTCCCACCGGAGGAAGGTATGCTACCGAGTGTAAGAAAGACATCTCATGTTCGCACTCATGACACTGGGCCTGTGTTGCAGGGGCGTCCCACCAGAGGAAGGTATGCTACCGAGTGTAAGAAAGACATCTCATGTTCGCACTCATGACACTGGGCCTGTGTTGCAGGGGCGTCCCACCAGAGGACGGTATGCTACCGAGTGTAAGAAAGACATCTCATGTTCGCACTCATAACGCTGGGCCTGTGTTGCAGGGGCGTCCCACCAGAGGAAGGTATGCGACCGATTGTAAGAAAGACATCTCATGTTCGCACTCATAACGCTGGGCCTGTGTTGCAGGGGCGTCCCACCAGAGGAAGGTATGCTACCAAGTGTAAGAAAGACATCTCATGTTCGCACTCATGACACTGGGCCTGTGTTGCAGGGGCGTCCCACCAGAGGAAGGTATGCTACCGAGTGTAAGAAAGACATCTCATGTTCGCACTCATAACACTGGGCCTGTGTTGCAGTAGCGTCCCACCGGAGGAAGGTATGCTACCGAGTGTAAGAAAGACATCTCATGTTCGCACTCATAACGCTGGGCCTGTGTTGCAGGGGCGTCCCACCAGAGGAAGGTATGCTACCGAGTGTAAGAAAGACATCTCATGTTCGCACTCATAACACTGGGCCTGTGTTGCAGGAGCGTCCCACCAGAGGAAGGTATGCTACCGAGTGTAAGAAAGACATCTCATGTTCGCACTCATAACACTGGGCCTGTGTTGCAGGGGCGTCCCACCAGAGGAAGGCATGCTACCGAGTGTAAGGAAGACATCTCATGTTCGCACTCATAACGCTGGGCCTGTGTTGCAGGAGCGTCCCACCAGAGGAAGGTATGCTAACGAGTGTAAGAAAGACATCTCATGTTCGCACTCATAACACTGGGCCTGTGTTGCAGGGGCGTCCCACCAGAGGAAGGTATGCTACCGAGTGTAAGAAAGACATCTCATGTTCGCACTCATAACGCTGGGCCTGTGTTGCAGGAGCGTCCCACCAGAGGAAGGTATGCTACCGAGTGTAAGAAAGACATCTCATGTTCGCACTTATAACGCTGGGCCTGTGTTGCAGGAGCGTCCCACCAGAGGAAGGTATGCTACCGAGTGTAAGAAAGACATCTCATGTTTGCACTCATAACGCTGGGCCTGTGTTGCAGGGGCGTCCCACCAGAGGAAGGTATGCTACCGAGTGTAAGAAAGACATCTCATGTTCGCACTCATAACACTGAGCCTGTGTTGCAGGAGCGTCCCACCAGAGGAAGGTATGCTACCGAGTGTAAGAAAGACATCTCATGTTCGCACTCATAACGCTGGGCCTGTGTTGCAGGGGCGTCCCACCAGAGGAAGGTATGCTACCGAGTGTAAGAAAGACATCTCATGTTCGCACTCATAACACTGAGCCTGTGTTGCAGGAGCGTCCCACCAGAGGAAGGTATGCTACCGAGTGTAAGAAAGACATCTCATGTTCGCACTCATAACACTGGGCCTGTGTTGCAGGAGCGTCCCACCAGAGGAAGGTATGCTACCGAGTGTAAGAAAGACATCTCATGTTCGCACTCATAACACTGGGCCTGTTTTGCAGGGGCGTCCCACCAGAGGAAGGTATGCTACCGAGTGTAAGTAAGACATCTCATGTTCGCACTCATGACACTGGGCCTGTGTTGCAGGAGCGTCCCACCAGAGGAAGGTATGCTACCAAGTGTAAGAAAGACATCTCATGTTCGCACTCATAACGCTGGGCCTGTGTTGCAGGGGCGTCCCACCAGAGGAAGGTATGCTACCAAGTGTAAGAAAGACATCTCATGTTCGCACTCATAACACTGGGCCTGTGTTGCAGGAGCGTCCCACCAGAGGAAGGTATGCTACCGAGTGTAAGAAAGACATCTCATGTTCGCACTCATATCGCTGGGCCTGTGTTGCAGGAGCGTCCCACCAGAGGAAGGTATGCTACCGAGTGTAAGAAAGACATCTCATGTTTGCACTCATAACGCTGAGCCTGTGTTGCAGGAGCGTCCCACCAGAGGAAGGTATGCTACTGAGTGTAAGAAAGACATCTCATGTTCGCACTCATAACGCTGGGCCTGTGTTGCAGGAGCGTCCCACCAGAGGAAGGTATGCTACCGAGTGTAAGAAAGACATCTCATGTTCGCACTCATAACACTGGGCCTGTGTTGCAGGAGCGTCCCACCAGAGGAAGGTATGCTACCGAGTGTAAGAAAGACATCTCATGTTCGCACTCATAACGCTGGGCCTGTGTTGCAGGAGCGTCCCACCAGAGGAAGGTATGCTACCGAGTGTAAGAAAGACATCTCATGTTCGCACTCATAACACTGGGCCTGTGTTGCAGGAGCGTCCCACCAGAGGAAGGTATGCTACCGAGTGTAAGAAAGACATCTCATGTTCGCACTCATAACGCTGGGCCTGTGTTGCAGGAGCGTCCCACCAGAGGAAGGTATGCTACCGAGTGTAAGAAAGACATCTCATGTTCGCACTCATAACACTGGGCCTGTGTTGCAGGAGCGTCCCACCAGAGGAAGGTATGCTACCGAGTGTAAGAAAGACATCTCATGTTCGCACTCATAACACTGGGCCTGTGTTGCAGGAGCGTCCCACCAGAGGAAGGTATGCTACCGAGTGTAAGAAAGACATCTCATGTTCGCACTCATAACGCTGGGCCTGTGTTGCAGGGGCGTCCCACCAGAGGAAGGTATGCTACCGAGTGTAAGAAAGACATCTCATGTTCGCACTCATAACGCTGGGCCTGTGTTGCAGGAGCGTCCCACCAGAGGAAGGCATGCTACCGAGTGTAAGAAAGACATCTCATGTTTGCACTCATAACGCTGAGCCTGTGTTGCAGGAGCGTCCCACCAGAGGAAGGTATGCTACCGAGTGTAAGAAAGACATCTCATGTTTGCACTCATAACACTGGGCCTGTGTTGCAGGAGCGTCCCACCAGAGGAAGGTATGCTACCGAGTGTAAGAAAGACATCTCATGTTCGCACTCATAACGCTGGGCCTGTGTTGCAGGAGCGTCCCACCAGAGGAAGGTATGCTACCGAGTGTAAGAAAGACATCTCATGTTCGCACTCATAACACTGGGCCTGTGTTGCAGGAGCGTCCCACCAGAGGAAGGTATGCTACCGAGTGTAAGAAAGACATCTCATGTTCGCACTCATAACGCTGGGCCTGTGTTGCAGGGGCGTCCCACCAGAGGCAGGTATGCTACCGAGTGTAAGAAAGACATCTCATGTTCGCACTCATAACGCTGGGCCTGTGTTGCAGGAGCGTCCCACCAGAGGAAGGTATGCTACCGAGTGTAAGAAAGACATCTCATGTTTGCACTCATAACGCTGAGCCTGTGTTGCAGGGGCGTCCCACCAGAGGAAGGTATGCTACCGAGTGTAAGAAAGACATCTCATGTTCGCACTCATAACGCTGGGCCTGTGTTGCAGGAGCGTCCCACCAGAGGAAGGTATGCTACCGAGTGTAAGAAAGACATCTCATGTTCGCACTCATAACACTGGGCCTGTGTTGCAGGAGCGTCCCACCAGAGGAAGGTATGCTACCGAGTGTAAGAAAGACATCTCATGTTCGCACTCATAACACTGGGCCTGTGTTGCAGGAGCGTCCCACCAGAGGAAGGTATGTTACTGAGTGTAAGAAAGACATCTCATGTTCGCACTCATAACGCTGGGCCTGTGTTGCAGGAGCGTCCCACCAGAGGAAGGTATGCTACCGAGTGTAAGAAAGACATCTCATGTTCGCACTCATAACACTGGGCCTATGTTGCAGGGGCGTCCCACCAGAGGAAGGTATGCTACCGAGTGTAAGAAAGACATCTCATGTTCGCACTCATAACACTGGGCCTGTGTTGCAGGAGCGTCCCACCAGAGGAAGGTATGCTACCGAGTGTAAGAAAGACATCTCATGTTCGCACTCATAACGCTGGGCCTGTGTTGCAGGAGCGTCCCACCAGAGGAAGGTATGCTACCGAGTGTAAGAAAGACATCTCATGTTCGCACTCATAACGCTGGGCCTGTGTTGCAGGAGCGTCCCACCAGAGGAAGGTATGCTACCGAGTGTAAGAAAGACATCTCATGTTCGCACTCATAACGCTGGGCCTGTGTTGCAGGAGCGTCCCACCAGAGGAAGGTATGCTACCGAGTGTAAGAAAGACATCTCATGTTTGCACTCATAACACTGGACGTGTGTTGCAGGAGCGTCCCACCAGAGGACGGTATGCTACCGAGTGTAAGAAAGACATCTTATGTTTGCACTCATAACGCTGGGCCTGTGTTGCAGGAGCGTCTCACCAGAGGAAGGTATGCTACCGAGTGTAGGAAAGACATCTCATGTTTGCACTCATAACGCTGGGCCTGTGTTGCAGAAGCGTCTCACCAGAGGAAGGTATGCTACCGAGTGTAAGAAAGACATCTCATGTTTGCACTCATAACGCTGGGCCTGTGTTGCAGGAGCGTCCCACCAGAGGAAGGTATGCTACCGAGTGTAAGAAAGACATCTCATGTTCGCACTCATGACACTGGGCCTGTGTTGCAGGAGCGTCCCACCAGAGGAAGGTATGCCACCGAGTATAAGAAAGACATCTCATGTTCGCACTCATAATGCTGAGCCTGTGTTGCAGGAGCGTCCCACCAGAGGAAGGTATGCTACTGAGTGTAAGAAAGACATCTCATGTTCGCACTCATAACACTGGGCCTGTGTTGCAGGAGCGTCCCACCAGAGGAAGGTATGCTACCGAGTGTAAGAAAGACATCTCATGTTCGCACTCATGACACAGGGCCTGTGTTGCAGGAGCGTCCCACCAGAGGAAGGTATGCTACCGAGTGTAAGAAAGACATCTCATGTTCGCACTCATAACACTGGGCCTGTGTTGCAGGAGCGTCCCACCAGAGGAAGGTATGCTACCGAGTGTAAGAAAGACATCTCATGTTTGCACTCATAACGCTGGGCCTGTGTTGCAGCAGCGTCCCACCAGAGGAAGGTATGCTACCGAGTGTAAGAAAGACATCTCATGTTCGCACTCATAACACTGGGCCTGTGTTGCAGGAGCGTCCCACCAGAGGAAGGTATGCTACCGAGTGTAAGAAAGACATCTCATGTTCGCACTCATAACGCTGGGCCTGTGTTGCAGGAGCGTCCCACCAGAGGAAGGTATGCTACCGAGTGTAAGAAAGACATCTCATGTTCGCACTCATAACGCTGGGCCTGTGTTGCAGGAGCGTCCCACCAGAGGAACGTATGCTACCGAGTGTAAGAAAGACATCTCATGTTCGCACTCATAACACTGGGCCTGTGTTGCAGGAGCGTCCCACCAGAGGAAGGTATGCTACCGAGTGTAAAAAAGACATCTCATGTTCGCACTCATAACACTGGGCCTGTGTTGCAGGAGCGTCCCACCAGAGAAAGGTATGCTACCGAGTGTAAGAAAGACATCTCATGTTCGCACTCATAACACTGGGCCTGTGTTGCAGGAGCGTCCCACCAGAGGAAGGCATGCTACCGAGTGTAAGAAAGACTTCTCATGTTCGCACTCATAGCACTGGGCCTGTGTTGCAGGAGCGTCCCACCAGAGGAAGGTATGCTACCGAGTGTGAGAAAGACATCTCATGTTCGCACTCATAACACTGGGCCTGTGTTGCAGGAGCGTCCCACCAGAGGAAGGTATGCTACCGAGTGTAAGAAAGACATCTCATGTTCGCACTCATGACACTGGGCCTGTGTTGCAGGAGCGTCCCACCAGAGGAAGGTATGCTACCGAGTGTAAGAAAGACATCTCATGTTCGCACTCATAACACTGGGCCTGTGTTGCAGGAGCGTCCCACCAGAGGAAGGTATGCTACCGAGTGTAAGAGAGACATCTCATGTTCGCACTCATAACACTGGGCCTGTGTTGCAGGGGCGTCCCACCAGAGGAAGGTATGCTACCGAGTGTAAGTAAGACATCTCATGTTCGCACTCATGACACTGGGCCTGTGTTGCAGGAGCGTCCCACCAGAGGAAGGTATGCTACCGAGTGTAAGAAAGACATCTCATGTTCGCACTCATAACGCTGGGCCTGTGTTGCAGGAGCGTCCCACCAGAGGAAGGTATGCTACCGAGTGTAAGAAAGACATCTCATGTTCGCACTCATAGCACTGGGCCTGTGTTGCAGGAGCGTCCCACCAGAGGAAGGTATGCTACCGAGTGTAAGAAAGACATCTCATGTTCGCACTCATAACGCTGGGCCTGTGTTGCAGGAGCGTCCCACCAGAGGAAGGTATGCTACCGAGTGTAAGAAAGACATCTCATGTTCGCACTCATAACACTGGGCCTGTGTTGCAGGAGCGTCCCACCAGAGGAAGGTATGCTACCGAGTGTAAGAAAGACATCTCATGTTCGCACTCATAACGCTGGGCCTGTGTTGCAGTGGCGTCCCACCAGAGGAAGGTATGCTACCGAGTGTAAGGAAGACATCTCATGTTCGCACTCATAACGCTGGGCCTGTGTTGCAGGGGCGTCCCACCAGAGGCAGGTATGCTACCGAGTGTAAGAAAGACATCTCATGTTCGCACTCATAACACTGGGCCTGTGTTGCAGGGGCGTCCCACCAGAGGCAGGTATGCTACCGAGTGTAAGAAAGACATCTCATGTTCGCACTCATAACGCTGAGCCTGTGTTGCAGGAGCGTCCCACCAGAGGAAGGTATGCTACCGAGTGTAAGAAAGACATCTCATGTTCGCACTCATAACACTGGGCCTGTGTTGCAGGAGCGTCCCACCAGAGGAAGGTATGCTACCGAGTGTGAGAAAGACATCTCATGTTCGCACTCATAACACTGGGCCTGTGTTGCAGGGGCGTCCCACCAGAGGAAGGTATGCTACCGAGTGTAAGAAAGACATCTCATGTTTGCACTCATAACGCTGAGCCTGTGTTGCAGGAGCGTCACACCAGAGGAAGGTATGCTACCGAGTGTAAGAAAGACATCTCATGTTCGCACTCATAACACTGGGCCTGTTTTGCAGGAGCGTCCCACCAGAGGAAGGTATGCTACCGAGTGTGAGAAAGACATCTCATGTTCGCACTCATGACACTGGGCCTGTGTTGCAGGGGCGTCCCACCAGAGGAAGGTATGCTACCGAGTGTAAGAAAGACATCTCATGTTCGCACTCATAACACTGAGCCTGTGTTGCAGGAGCGTCCCACCAGAGGAAGGTATGCTACCGAGTGTAAGAAAGACATCTCATGTTCGCACTCATAACGCTGGGCCTGTGTTGCAGGAGCGTCCCACCAGAGGAAGGTATGCTACCGAGTGTAAGAAAGACATCTCATGTTCGCACTCATAACACTGGGCCTGTGTTGCAGGAGCGTCCCACCAGAGGAAGGTATGCTACCGAGTGTAAGAAAGACATCTCATGTTCGCACTCATAACACTGGGCCTGTGTTGCAGGAGCGTCCCACCAGAGGAAGGTATGCTACCGAGTGTAAGAAAGACATCTCATGTTCGCACTCATAACACTGGGCCTGTGTTGCAGTAGCGGCCCACCGGAGGAAGGTATGCTACCGAGTGTAAGAAAGACATCTCATGTTCGCACTCATAACGCTGGGCCTGTGTTGCAGGGGCGTCCCACCAGAGGAAGGTATGCTACCGAGTGTAAGAAAGACATCTCATGTTCGCACTCATAACACTGGGCCTGTGTTGCAGTAGCGTCCCACCGGAGGAAGGTATGCTACCGAGTGTAAGAAAGACATCTCATGTTCGCACTCATAACGCTGGGCCTGTGTTGCAGGGGCGTCCCACCAGAGGAAGGTATGCTACCGAGTGTAAGAAAGACATCTCATGTTCGCACTCATGACACTGGGCCTGTGTTGCAGGAGCGTCCCACCAGAGGAAGGTATGCTACTGAGTGTAAGAAAGACATCTCATGTTCGCACTCATAACACTGGGCCTGTTTTGCAGGAGCGTCCCACCAGAGGAAGGTATGCTACCGAGTGTGAGAAAGACATCTCATGTTCGCACTCATGACACTGGGCCTGTGTTGCAGGAGCGTCCCACCAGAGGAAGGTATGCTACCGAGTGTAAGAAAGACATCTCATGTTCGCACTCATAACACTGGGCCTGTGTTGCAGGGGCGTCCCACCAGAGGAAGGTATGCTACCGAGTGTAAGAAAGACATCTCATGTTCGCACTCATGACACTGGGCCTGTGTTGCAGGAGCGTCCCACCAGAGGAAGGTATGCTACCGAGTGTAAGAAAGACATCTCATGTTCGCACTCATAACGCTGGGCCTGTGTTGCAGGAGCGTCCCACCAGAGGAAGGTATGCTACCGAGTGTAAGAAAGACATCTCATGTTCGCACTCATAACACTGGGCCTGTTTTGCAGGAGCGTCCCACCAGAGGAAGGTATGCTACCGAGTGTGAGAAAGACATCTCATGTTCGCACTCATGACACTGGGCCTGTGTTGCAGGGGCGTCCCACCAGAGGAAGGTATGCTACCGAGTGTAAGAAAGACATCTCATGTTCGCACTCATAACACTGAGCCTGTGTTGCAGGAGCGTCCCACCAGAGGAAGGTATGCTACCGAGTGTAAGAAAGACATCTCATGTTCGCACTCATAACGCTGGGCCTGTGTTGCAGGAGCGTCCCACCAGAGGAAGGTATGCTACCGAGTGTAAGAAAGACATCTCATGTTCGCACTCATAACACTGGGCCTGTGTTGCAGGAGCGTCCCACCAGAGGAAGGTATGCTACCGAGTGTAAGAAAGACATCTCATGTTCGCACTCATAACACTGGGCCTGTGTTGCAGGAGCGTCCCACCAGAGGAAGGTATGCTACCGAGTGTAAGAAAGACATCTCATGTTCGCACTCATAACACTGGGCCTGTGTTGCAGTAGCGTCCCACCGGAGGAAGGTATGCTACCGAGTGTAAGAAAGACATCTCATGTTCGCACTCATAACGCTGGGCCTGTGTTGCAGGGGCGTCCCACCAGAGGAAGGTATGCTACCGAGTGTAAGAAAGACATCTCATGTTCGCACTCATAACACTGGGCCTGTGTTGCAGTAGCGTCCCACCGGAGGAAGGTATGCTACCGAGTGTAAGAAAGACATCTCATGTTCGCACTCATAACGCTGGGCCTGTGTTGCAGGGGCGTCCCACCAGAGGAAGGTATGCTACCGAGTGTAAGAAAGACATCTCATGTTCGCACTCATGACACTGGGCCTGTGTTGCAGGAGCGTCCCACCAGAGGAAGGTATGCTACTGAGTGTAAGAAAGACATCTCATGTTCGCACTCATAACACTGGGCCTGTTTTGCAGGAGCGTCCCACCAGAGGAAGGTATGCTACCGAGTGTAAGAAAGACATCTCATGTTCGCACTCATAACGCTGGGCCTATGTTGCAGGAGCGTCCCACCAGAGGAAGGTATGCTACCGAGTGTAAGAAAGACATCTCATGTTCGCACTCATGACACTGGGCCTGTGTTGCAGGAGCGTCCCACCAGAGGAAGGTATGCTACCGAGTGTAAGAAAGACATCTCATGTTCGCACTCATAACGCTGGGCCTGTGTTGCAGGAGCGTCCCACCAGAGGAAGGTATGCTACCGAGTGTAAGGAAGACATCTCATGTTCGCACTCATAACACTGGGCCTGTGTTGCAGGAGCGTCCCACCAGAGGAAGGTATGCTACCGAGTGTAAGAAAGACATCTCATGTTCGCACTCATGACACTGGGCCTGTGTTGCAGGAGCGTCCCACCGGAGGAAGGTATGCTACCGAGTGTAAGAAAGACATCTCATGTTCGCACTCATAACGCTGGGCCTGTGTTGCAGGAGCGTCCCACCAGAGGAAGGTATGCTACCGAGTGTAAGGAAGACATCTCATGTTCGCACTCATGACACTGGGCCTGTGTTGCAGGAGCGTCCCACCAGAGGAAGGTATGCTACTGAGTGTAAGAAAGACATCTCATGTTCGCACTCATAACACTGGGCCTGTTTTGCAGGAGCGTCCCACCAGAGGAAGGTATGCTACCGAGTGTAAGAAAGACATCTCATGTTCGCACTCATAACGCTGGGCCTGTGTTGCAGGAGCGTCCCACCAGAGGAAGGTATGCTACCGAGTGTAAGAAAGACATCTCATGTTCGCACTCATGACACTGGGCCTGTGTTGCAGGAGCGTCCCACCAGAGGAAGGTATGCTACCAAGTGTAAGAAAGACATCTCATGTTCGCACTCATAACACTGGGCCTGTGTTGCAGGAGCGTCCCACCAGAGGAAGGTATGCTACCGAGTGTAAGAAAGACATCTCATGTTCGCACTCATAACACTGGGCCTGTGTTGCAGGAGCGTCCCACCGGAGGAAGGTATGCTACCGAGTGTAAGAAAGACATCTCATGTTCGCACTCATGACACTGGGCCTGTGTTGCAGGGGCGTCCCACCAGAGGAAGGTATGCTACCGAGTGTAAGAAAGACATCTCATGTTCGCACTCATGACACTGGGCCTGTGTTGCAGGGGCGTCCCACCAGAGGACGGTATGCTACCGAGTGTAAGAAAGACATCTCATGTTCGCACTCATAACGCTGGGCCTGTGTTGCAGGGGCGTCCCACCAGAGGAAGGTATGCGACCGATTGTAAGAAAGACATCTCATGTTCGCACTCATAACGCTGGGCCTGTGTTGCAGGGGCGTCCCACCAGAGGAAGGTATGCTACCAAGTGTAAGAAAGACATCTCATGTTCGCACTCATGACACTGGGCCTGTGTTGCAGGGGCGTCCCACCAGAGGAAGGTATGCTACCGAGTGTAAGAAAGACATCTCATGTTCGCACTCATAACACTGGGCCTGTGTTGCAGTAGCGTCCCACCGGAGGAAGGTATGCTACCGAGTGTAAGAAAGACATCTCATGTTCGCACTCATAACGCTGGGCCTGTGTTGCAGGGGCGTCCCACCAGAGGAAGGTATGCTACCGAGTGTAAGAAAGACATCTCATGTTCGCACTCATAACACTGGGCCTGTGTTGCAGGAGCGTCCCACCAGAGGAAGGTATGCTACCGAGTGTAAGAAAGACATCTCATGTTCGCACTCATAACACTGGGCCTGTGTTGCAGGGGCGTCCCACCAGAGGAAGGCATGCTACCGAGTGTAAGGAAGACATCTCATGTTCGCACTCATAACGCTGGGCCTGTGTTGCAGGAGCGTCCCACCAGAGGAAGGTATGCTAACGAGTGTAAGAAAGACATCTCATGTTCGCACTCATAACACTGGGCCTGTGTTGCAGGGGCGTCCCACCAGAGGAAGGTATGCTACCGAGTGTAAGAAAGACATCTCATGTTCGCACTCATAACGCTGGGCCTGTGTTGCAGGAGCGTCCCACCAGAGGAAGGTATGCTACCGAGTGTAAGAAAGACATCTCATGTTCGCACTCATAACGCTGGGCCTGTGTTGCAGGAGCGTCCCACCAGAGGAAGGTATGCTACCGAGTGTAAGAAAGACATCTCATGTTTGCACTCATAACGCTGGGCCTGTGTTGCAGGGGCGTCCCACCAGAGGAAGGTATGCTACCGAGTGTAAGAAAGACATCTCATGTTCGCACTCATAACACTGAGCCTGTGTTGCAGGAGCGTCCCACCAGAGGAAGGTATGCTACCGAGTGTAAGAAAGACATCTCATGTTCGCACTCATAACGCTGGGCCTGTGTTGCAGGGGCGTCCCACCAGAGGAAGGTATGCTACCGAGTGTAAGAAAGACATCTCATGTTCGCACTCATAACACTGAGCCTGTGTTGCAGGAGCGTCCCACCAGAGGAAGGTATGCTACCGAGTGTAAGAAAGACATCTCATGTTCGCACTCATAACACTGGGCCTGTGTTGCAGGAGCGTCCCACCAGAGGAAGGTATGCTACCGAGTGTAAGAAAGACATCTCATGTTCGCACTCATAACACTGGGCCTGTTTTGCAGGGGCGTCCCACCAGAGGAAGGTATGCTACCGAGTGTAAGTAAGACATCTCATGTTCGCACTCATGACACTGGGCCTGTGTTGCAGGAGCGTCCCACCAGAGGAAGGTATGCTACCAAGTGTAAGAAAGACATCTCATGTTCGCACTCATAACGCTGGGCCTGTGTTGCAGGGGCGTCCCACCAGAGGAAGGTATGCTACCGAGTGTAAGAAAGACATCTCATGTTCGCACTCATAACACTGGGCCTGTGTTGCAGGAGCGTCCCACCAGAGGAAGGTATGCTACCGAGTGTAAGAAAGACATCTCATGTTCGCACTCATATCGCTGGGCCTGTGTTGCAGGAGCGTCCCACCAGAGGAAGGTATGCTACCGAGTGTAAGAAAGACATCTCATGTTTGCACTCATAACGCTGAGCCTGTGTTGCAGGAGCGTCCCACCAGAGGAAGGTATGCTACCGAGTGTAAGAAAGACATCTCATGTTCGCACTCATAACGCTGGGCCTGTGTTGCAGGAGCGTCCCACCAGAGGAAGGTATGCTACCGAGTGTAAGAAAGACATCTCATGTTCGCACTCATAACACTGGGCCTGTGTTGCAGGAGCGTCCCACCAGAGGAAGGTATGCTACCGAGTGTAAGAAAGACATCTCATGTTCGCACTCATAACACTGGGCCTGTGTTGCAGTAGCGTCCCACCAGAGGAAGGTATGCTACCGAGTGTAAGAAAGACATCTCATGTTCGCACTCATGACACTGGGCCTGTGTTGCAGGAGCGTCCCACCAGAGGAAGGTATGCTACCGAGTGTAAGAAAGACATCTCATGTTCGCACTCATAACGCTGGGCCTGTGTTGCAGGAGCGTCCCACCAGAGGAAGGTATGCTACCGAGTGTAAGAAAGACATCTCATGTTCGCACTCATAACACTGGGCCTGTTTTGCAGGAGCGTCCCACCAGAGGAAGGTATGCTACCGAGTGTGAGAAAGACATCTCAAGTTCGCACTCATGACACTGGGCCTGTGTTGCAGGGGCGTCCCACCAGAGGAAGGTATGCTACCGAGTGTAAGAAAGACATCTCATGTTCGCACTCATAACACTGAGCCTGTGTTGCAGGAGCGTCCCACCAGAGGAAGGTATGCTACCGAGTGTAAGAAAGACATCTCATGTTCGCACTCATAACGCTGGGCCTGTGTTGCAGGAGCGTCCCACCAGAGGAAGGTATGCTACCGAGTGTAAGAAAGACATCTCATGTTCGCACTCATAACACTGGGCCTGTGTTGCAGGAGCGTCCCACCAGAGGAAGGTATGCTACCGAGTGTAAGAAAGACATCTCATGTTCGCACTCATAACACTGGGCCTGTGTTGCAGGAGCGTCCCACCAGAGGAAGGTATGCTACCGAGTGTAAGAAAGACATCTCATGTTCGCACTCATAACACTGGGCCTGTGTTGCAGTAGCGTCCCACCGGAGGAAGGTATGCTACCGAGTGTAAGAAAGACATCTCATGTTCGCACTCATAACGCTGGGCCTGTGTTGCAGGGGCGTCCCACCAGAGGAAGGTATGCTACCGAGTGTAAGAAAGACATCTCATGTTCGCACTCATAACACTGGGCCTGTGTTGCAGTAGCGTCCCACCGGAGGAAGGTATGCTACCGAGTGTAAGAAAGACATCTCATGTTCGCACTCATAACGCTGGGCCTGTGTTGCAGGGGCGTCCCACCAGAGGAAGGTATGCTACCGAGTGTAAGAAAGACATCTCATGTTCGCACTCATGACACTGGGCCTGTGTTGCAGGAGCGTCCCACCAGAGTAAGGTATGCTACTGAGTGTAAGAAAGACATCTCATGTTCGCACTCATAACACTGGGCCTGTTTTGCAGGAGCGTCCCACCAGAGGAAGGTATGCTACCGAGTGTAAGAAAGACATCTCATGTTCGCACTCATAACGCTGGGCCTGTGTTGCAGGAGCGTCCCACCAGAGGAAGGTATGCTACCGAGTGTAAGAAAGACATCTCATGTTCGCACTCATGACACTGGGCCTGTGTTGCAGGAGCGTCCCACCAGAGGAAGGTATGCTACCGAGTGTAAGAAAGACATCTCATGTTCGCACTCATAACGCTGGGCCTGTGTTGCAGGAGCGTCCCACCAGAGGAAGGTATGCTACCGAGTGTAAGGAAGACATCTCATGTTCGCACTCATAACACTGGGCCTGTGTTGCAGGAGCGTCCCACCAGAGGAAGGTATGCTACCGAGTGTAAGAAAGACATCTCATGTTCGCACTCATGACACTGGGCCTGTGTTGCAGGAGCGTCCCACCGGAGGAAGGTATGCTACCGAGTGTAAGAAAGACATCTCATGTTCGCACTCATAACGCTGGGCCTGTGTTGCAGGAGCGTCCCACCAGAGGAAGGTATGCTACCGAGTGTAAGGAAGACATCTCATGTTCGCACTCATGACACTGGGCCTGTGTTGCAGGAGCGTCCCACCAGAGGAAGGTATGCTACTGAGTGTAAGAAAGACATCTCATGTTCGCACTCATAACACTGGGCCTGTTTTGCAGGAGCGTCCCACCAGAGGAAGGTATGCTACCGAGTGTAAGAAAGACATCTCATGTTCGCACTCATAACGCTGGGCCTGTGTTGCAGGAGCGTCCCACCAGAGGAAGGTATGCTACCGAGTGTAAGAAAGACATCTCATGTTCGCACTCATGACACTGGGCCTGTGTTGCAGGAGCGTCCCACCAGAGGAAGGTATGCTACCGAGTGTAAGAAAGACATCTCATGTTCGCACTCATAACGCTGGGCCTGTGTTGCAGGAGCGTCCCACCAGAGGAAGGTATGCTACCGAGTGTAAGGAAGACATCTCATGTTCGCACTCATAACACTGGGCCTGTGTTGCAGGAGCGTCCCACCAGAGGAAGGTATGCTACCGAGTGTAAGAAAGACATCTCATGTTCGCACTCATGACACTGGGCCTGTGTTGCAGGAGCGTCCCACCAGAGGAAGGTATGCTACCGAGTGTAAGAAAGACATCTCATGTTCGCACTCATAACACTGGGCCTGTTTTGCAGGAGCGTCCCACCAGAGGAAGGTATGCTACCGAGTGTAAGAAAGACATCTCATGTTCGCACTCATAATGCTGGGCCTGTGTTGCAGGAGCGTCCCACCAGAGGAAGGTATGCTACCGAGTGTAAGAAAGACATCTCATGTTCGCACTCATGACACTGGGCCTGTGTTGCAGGAGCGTCCCACCAGAGGAAGGTATGCTACCGAGTGTAAGAAAGACATCTCATGTTCGCACTCATAACGCTGGGCCTGTGTTGCAGGAGCGTCCCACCAGAGGAAGGTATGCTACCGAGTGTAAGGAAGACATCTCATGTTCGCACTCATAACACTGGGCCTGTGTTGCAGGAGCGTCCCACCAGAGAAAGGTATGCTACCGAGTGTAAGAAAGACATCTCATGTTCGCACTCATGACACTGGGCCTGTGTTGCAGGAGCGTCCCACCAGAGGAAGGTATGCTACCGAGTGTAAGAAAGACATCTCATGTTCGCACTCATAACGCTGGGCCTGTGTTGCAGGAGCGTCCCACCAGAGGAAGGTATGCTACCGAGTGTAAGGAAGACATCTCATGTTCGCACTCATAACGCTGAGCCTGTGTTGCAGGAGCGTCCCACCAGAGGAAGGTATGCTACCGAGTGTAAGAAAGACATCTCATGTTCGCACTCATGACACTGGGCCTGTGTTGCAGGAGCGTCCCACCAGAGGAAGGTATGCTACCGAGTGTAAGAAAGACATCTCATGTTTGCACTCATAACGCTGGGCCTGTGTTGCAGGAGCGTCCCACCAGAGGAAGGTATGCTACCGAGTGTAAGGAAGACATCTCATGTTCGCACTCATAACACTGGGCCTGTGTTGCAGGGGCGTCCCACCAGAGGAAGGTATGCTACCGAGTGTAAGAAAGACATCTCATGTTCGCACTCATAACACTGGGCCTGTGTTGCAGGGGCGTCCCTCCAGAGGAAGGTATGCTACCGAGTGTAAGAAAGACATCTCATGTTCGCACTCATAACACTGAGCCTGTGTTGCAGGAGCGTCCCACCAGAGGAAGGTATGCTACCGAGTGTAAGAAAGACATCTCATGTTCGCACTCATAACACTGGGCCTGTGTTGCAGGGGCGTCCCTCCAGAGGAAGGTATGCTACCGAGTGTAAGAAAGACATCTCATGTTCGCACTCATAACGCTGGGCCTGTGTTGCAGGAGCGTCCCACCAGAGGAAGGTATGCTACCGAGTGTAAGAAAGACATCTCATGTTCGCACTCATGACACTGGGCCTGTGTTGCAGGAGCGTCCCACCAGAGGAAGGTATGCTACCGAGTGTAAGAAAGACATCTCATGTTCGCACTCATAACGCTGGGCCTGTGTTGCAGGAGCGTCCCACCAGAGGAAGGTATGCTACCGAGTGTAAGGAAGACATCTCATGTTCGCACTCATAACACTGGGCCTGTGTTGCAGGAGCGTCCCACCAGAGGAAGGTATGCTACCGAGTGTAAGAAAGACATCTCATGTTCGCACTCATGACACTGGGCCTGTGTTGCAGGAGCGTCCCACCAGAGGAAGGTATGCTACCGAGTGTAAGAAAGACATCTCATGTTCGCACTCATAACGCTGGGCCTGTGTTGCAGGAGCGTCCCACCAGAGGAAGGTATGCTACCGAGTGTAAGGAAGACATCTCATGTTCGCACTCATAACGCTGAGCCTGTGTTGCAGGAGCGTCCCACCAGAGGAAGGTATGCTACCGAGTGTAAGAAAGACATCTCATGTTCGCACTCATGACACTGGGCCTGTGTTGCAGGAGCGTCCCACCAGAGGAAGGTATGCTACCGAGTGTAAGAAAGACATCTCATGTTCGCACTCATAACGCTGGGCCTGTGTTGCAGGAGCGTCCCACCAGAGGAAGGTATGCTACCGAGTGTAAGGAAGACATCTCATGTTCGCACTCATAACACTGGGCCTGTGTTGCAGGGGCGTCCCACCAGAGGAAGGTATGCTACCGAGTGTAAGAAAGACATCTCATGTTCGCACTCATAACACTGGGCCTGTGTTGCAGGGGCGTCCCTCCAGAGGAAGGTATGCTACCGAGTGTAAGAAAGACATCTCATGTTTGCACTCATAACACTGAGCCTGTGTTGCAGGAGCGTCCCACCAGAGGAAGGTATGCTACCGAGTGTAAGAAAGACATCTCATGTTCGCACTCATAACACTGGGCCTGTGTTGCAGGGGCGTCCCTCCAGAGGAAGGTATGCTACCAAGTGTAAGAAAGACATCTCATGTTCGCACTCATAACACTGAGCCTGTGTTGCAGGAGCGTCCCACCAGAGGAAGGTATGCTACCGAGTGTAAGAAAGACATCTCATGTTCGCACTCATAACACTGGGCCTGTGTTGCAGGAGCGTCACACCAGAGGAAGGCATGCTACCGAGTGTAAGAAAGACATCTCATGTTCGCACTCATAACACTGGCCCTGTGTTGCAGGAGCGTCCCACCAGAGGAAGGTATGCTACCGAGTGTAAGAAAGACATCTCATGTTCGCACTCATAACACTGGGCCTGTGTTGCAGGAGCGTCACACCAGAGGAAGGCATGCTACCGAGTGTAAGAAAGACATCTCATGTTCGCACTCATAACGCTGGGCCTGTGTTGCAGGAGCGTCCCACCAGAGGAAGGTATGCTACCGAGTGTAAGAAAGACATCTCATGTTCGCACTCATAACACTGGGCCTGTGTTGCAGGGGCGTCCCACCAGAGGAAGGCATGCTACCGAGTGTAAGAAAGACATCTCATGTTCGCACTCATAACACTGGGCCTGTGTTGCAGTAGCGTCCCACCGGAGGAAGGTATGCTACCGAGTGTAAGAAAGACATCTCATGTTCGCACTCATAACACTGGGCCTGTGTTGCAGGAGCGTCCCACCAGAGGAAGGTATGCTACCGAGTGTAAGAAAGACATCTCATGTTCGCACTCATAACACTGGGCCTGTGTTGCAGGAGCGTCCCACCGGAGGAAGGTATGCTACCGAGTGTAAGAAAGACATCTCATGTTCGCACTCATAACACTGGGCCTGTGTTGCAGTAGCGTCCCACCGGAGGAAGGTATGCTACCGAGTGTAAGAAAGACATCTCATGTTCGCACTCATAACACTGGGCCTGTGTTGCAGGGGCGTCCCACCAGAGGAAGGTATGCTACCGAGTGTAAGAAAGACATCTCATGTTCGCACTCATAACGCTGGGCCTGTGTTGCAGGAGCGTCCCACCAGAGGAAGGTATGCTACCGAGTGTAAGAAAGACATCTCATGTTCGCACTCATAACACTGGGCCTGTGTTGCAGGAGCGTCCCACCAGAGGAAGGTATGCTACCGAGTGTAAGAAAGACATCTCATGTTCGCACTCATAACGCTGGGCCTGTGTTGCAGGGGCGTCCCACCAGAGGAAGGTATGCTACCGAGTGTAAGGAAGACATCTCATGTTCGCACTCATAACACTGCGCAGACGAGAAGCCGACTTGATTCAGTGGAACTGACATTCTACAAACCAGTGCCGAGACTTGATGGCATTCAGTCATGTGATTCCAGAACATCCTCCAAACTATTGCTGATAGATGTTCTATATTCTTCGCATGAATTTCTTAGTAATCAATGACATGAAGTTATGCAATACTTCTTGTGGAAATCTTATTTTAGGAGTGCAATGAATAAATGAATGAATAAAATATACATCTTATGGAATTGTCATGAGTGTTTAGTTGGATTTACATCAGGAAAATAAAATATGCTGACCTGTAGACAGTCTTGGCTTCGTGACTGTTGAAGCTGGGGGCCGTTGCCAGGCAACCGGAGCCCCTCCCCACCTCCCCCTCCCACGCCGCTGCCCTGTCCCGTGATACAATGTGCTTGTCGACACGTGGCGACCCCAGGAACGCAATCAGTGCTGGACAAAACTTCTGCCACAGGAACATCGTCAGGTGCTTGTTGTTGTGCACCTGTTGAGGTAAGCTGGACACCAGCGTGTGCAGGCACTCGAGCAAGAACACCACGTTGTTCCCACCGCGGCCGACCCTGGAAAACAGACACAAGCTCAAGTGCTTCTTTCTGTTGAGGTAAGCTGGACACCAGCGTGTGCGGGCACTCTGGCAAGAACACCACGTGGTTCCCACCGCGGCCAACCCTGGAAAACAGACACAAGCTCAAGTGCTTCTTCCTGTTGAGGTGAGCTGGATGTGTCGAGGTAAGCTGGATGTATTGAAGTAAGCTGGATGTGTCGAGGTAAGCTGGATGTGTCGAGGTAAGCTGGATGTGTTGAGGTAAGCTGGATGTGTCGAGGTAAGCTGGATGTGTTGAGGTAAGCTGGATGTGTCGAGGTAAGCTGGATGTGTTGAGGTAAGGTGGATGTGTTGAGGTAAGCTAGATGTGTCGAGGTAAGCCGGATGTGTCATGGTGAGCTAGATGTGTCAAGGTGAGCTGGATGTGTCGAGGTAAGCTGGATGTGTTTAGGTAATCTGGATGTGTTGAGGTAAGCTGGATGTGTCAAGGTAAGCTGGATGTGTTGAGGTAGGCTGTATGTGTTTAGGTAAGCTGGATGTGTCAAGGTGAGTTGGATGTGTCAAGGTAAGCTGGATGTGTCAAGGTGAGCTGGATGTGTCAAGGTGAGCTGGATGTGTTGAGATAAGCTGGATGTGTTGAGGTAAGCTGGATGTGTTGAGGTGAGCTGGATGTGTTGATGTGAGCTGGATGTGTTGAGGTAAGCTGGATGTGTTTAGGTAAGCTGGATGTGTTGAGGTAAGCTGGATGTGTTGAGGTGAGCTGGATGTGTCGAGGTAAGCTGGATGTGTTGAGGTGAGCTGGATGTGTTGAGGTAAGCTGGATGTGTTGAAGTAAGCTGGATGTGTTGAGGTAAGCTGGATGTGTTGAGGTAAGCATTTTCTCAATTGATATCGAAGCAAAGTTCCAGAACATCGAAACCAAAAGGCAACCACACTTTCTGAAAATACTAAATTACCTTATCTCCACTTTCTTATCTCATATTATCTGATGTCAGTTTTACTCAACAACTCGCCAGTGAACATGAAGTCAATTGTAAACATCAACGTATTCAAGAAAAGCGTGAATGACTTCTTAGTTTTGCATGCTT
This sequence comes from Brachyptera risi, assembly GCA_964007535.1. Lineage (NCBI taxonomy): Eukaryota > Metazoa > Arthropoda > Insecta > Plecoptera > Taeniopterygidae > Brachyptera > Brachyptera risi. The sequence continues at coordinate 4,531,443 of OZ023332.1, forward strand.
TTTATTCTGTTGATGATTATTTGAGTCATCTATGAGTGTTATCACGATCATTGTATTTTCAGAAAATATTCTTACTCTTAATGTTCTGACTTTTATCATACTGTAATGTAGACAGTCGCCAATAATAAAAACAATTATTATTATTATTATTATTATTATTATTAATCTCCCCATAGCCCTCTAGGTTAGGTGTAATGTACGTACCCCTGTGCCTCGTCCATCTTGCTGCAGACAAACTGCAGGATAGGTATGGCCTCGTTGAAGCAAGCGACGCCGCCAGCTGCCAGCATATCACCCTTGCCCGGCTGCTCCTGAGCCTCCTCCTCCAGGAAGTTGCAGAATGAGCGCAGCGTCTGACTGGCGGCGGCCTGCGCGGCCGAACGCACCGCCTGGTTCCCCGTCTCGTGCGCCTCGCTGCACACCGTCACCGTCTGGATGATGATCCGGCCATTCATCGTCCAGTAGCTGCTGCACGCCACGTTCAGCACCACCTGGCGGCACAACCACGCACTAAAGGCCCGTTTACATGGTTCGCAATAGGCGGCAGGCGGTGGGCGTTTTTTTCCTGGCCAATCAGAATGGGTGGAATCCCTATCGCTTTCACTTGTTGTTTACTGCCATGAGATATAGAATAGATTCAACTTGGGAAAAAGAACCCCACGGTTAAATACCCTCACTCATACAAGTGGTCATATAAGTGGTAGGGTTATGTCAGAATATCACTTCTAAAACAATCCTTTTCAGATATGCACTATGATTGTTCGTGCGTGCCACATGATACGATACTAAAAATCACTTGACCGCCTGAACTGAACAAGAATTATATATTTGAATGAATAAGTCAAATCTAGAAGTGGGTGCAAAGAAACGCGGCGGCGTGAACTGCGCAGGCGGCGGGCGTTTTTTAACCGCCCGCCGCGAGCCACGAGAGTGGACCTCAAGACACTGCCTCATGCGACATCACACAACAAGGTAAATAACGGTAGGTATGCAAACTGAAGGAAATATCAAGTCGGACGACAGCAAGTATTGACTTCAACTTTTAGAAATATTCAGCATTTAGGAAATCAAATAAAACTTTGAAAGATTGCAAAGCTGTCTATCTCTAAGAAAGCATCTAATTGAACATGGCTATATTTGCTGTCAGATTCCTACGTTACATATGACCAACAATCTGAAGATCAACTATGGCAAGTTCCGAGTTTTCACTGATGTTTTTGTTGAATTCGTCTGCGTCTCGAGCTTTTCAGATAGTTTTATGGGAACGGGGGAAAATGTATAACGTGGTACTTCTGAGAACAACACAGACATATCCTACCCACAATAACCCCGTTCTTGACATAACGTGGCCTTCTTCCAGCCTCTCAGCAAGATAAAGATAGAACCACCTTCTGTTTTCCCGAGGACGACCGTGAACATACGCAAATACACCAACAGTTGAGGTTAATTTTTATTGTTATTAGACTAAGAAGAATTGGGTACAGTAACTATTTGACATATCAAATATATATTTGACCATCTTGACAGGGGTTTTTCGTGATTTCCCTGTCATTCAGGTTGATACCGGGATGGTTCCTTAACAACAGGCCACCACCGACTCCTTTCCACCATCCAAAACACCTAATAAAATAACCACTCATCTCATCATCCCATCATCTCATTCATCATCCACCGATGCCAATAGATCGTAGCCATCAGTATAGTGCGTCGTTAAAAACCCAATATAAATAATAATCCAGAGAGGTTATTGGTGGTACGAAGTGTCGACGGTGTCGGGCATCGGTTCAATGAACTTACCCACTCAAGCACGTGTTTGGACATGGGTCACAATCTCAATTGTTTTTCATTTGGCAAGTGATGTAAGAGTCAAGGAAGCCAGTCTCCCGACACGGCTATCCCTGCATCCTGTTAGTCCCACAGGTGACAGTAGGTGGCACCCGAATAAGACAACATGCTGAAACTTTGCCACGATCATTGTGTTGCTTCTACGTACGAATGGCAACCAAAAATTCTCACCTCAAATGTACCGAGGAAGTTCCACCGTACCGGGCGCAAGGTTGCCGCAAAATTTCAACTTCGTCGGTAAATTTTTGCGGTGAAAATTTTTAGTCGACATTCGCACGTAGGAGCAAAAAAAAATAATCTCGGACCTTTTTTCTTTGGTCAAAAATCTACTTTCCACAAAGGGGGTAGGTAGCCTTTGTAGAAATCGCAAAAACGGAAACGCATCCCTACCCAGTTCCGTTTTCCGGAGCCTCACCTTCAGCATGTCCACCTGCGTGTCGTCCGATTGGCTTAGCATGGAGCCCATGGCGTGGAGCAGCTGCGTGGGGAGCCACAACGAGTCGTCCTCCGGCTCCGAGGTCGACTGGAACCGGTCGTCCCGCAGGACTTTCTGGAACAACATTGGAATAGAATAGAATATGTTTTATTGGTCCAAATTGATCTTATAAAGATATTAGATTTGTCAATACGGTCAATACCAATAAGAGTAATGATGAGTAATTTTAGAAACGAATACATACACATTACACGTTAACATATACGGTCGATAACCATTATACGTAACGTTAACAAACTCTCAAACGAATTATTGAAAAAATGGGCTTTTTTTACAAGATGTGAAAACGGAGCCCAAAATTGTACGGAAATGAGAATAATACAAAATCATTGAAATAACACAGTTGAATCATTTTCTGAGCTCCACAGCAAAACTCCCGAATGTCAATGTCAAATTATTGCACGACAGTGGAAGAAACGGAACTCTTGATCTGCCTCTGAGCCGACGGTGTTCCGAGATAACGTGATAACACATAGTAAGCCTTCTTCAATTCAAGATTCAATCAACAAAACTTCACCACTTTTAATCACCGAATCCAAGTTTGAATGATCCAATACCAAAGAGCTTATCATGTAGCCTGATAGATGGGCCTACTGTGTGGGGATCAGGACAGTTGTCTGAATCAGGTCAACAGCAAAGTTTCAATCAACTGTATCACTAGGAAAACGCGGGATGTGCGTTGTTAGACGAGCTTAGGGGTATAGAAATCTAGAATGAAAAATAATTTGTCAACCCAATCTACATCTACAGACCTTGGATCACTCCAAACGTTCAAAAACCTTACGAGAATAAGTTATGTCACGGCCTTCCTCTTCATTCATTTCAATCGTTTTGAATTAATTGGTGACACTTGTTGCTATAGATTTAATTGGTTCCCGTAATAGCCTAAATTGATGGGAAAATGCTTTATAAATGCGTTTTCTTCGTTATTTCTCATCCGATTGATGCGAAAAATCTCTCAAAATGTGCTTAATAGTTTCCTTTATATTCGGCGAAAATTTGAGAGGTCTTGAAAAATTTTGATTTTTCAAGTATTTTCCTCCGGGTTATTCTAATGGGGATTTTTGAAATTTCTAAAATTCATAAAAAAAAAAGTTACCACCCGATAATGCCACAAAACTATACAGATCTAAGTTAGATGAGGAACCATGACGAAAAAAAGTTTGAAGTTGATAGCTGTAGCCGTTTGACCTGTGGAGAACCGACAAAAAAACATAAAAACAAAAAAAAAAAAAAAAAAAAAAAAAAAAAAACATAAAAACGAACACCAATTTTTTTCAGTATGTCAAATTGAATCCTCGCTAAAGCTCGTCTAATTATCATTGTTATCATGATTCACTGCAATCGTTATGTAAATATCACACTGAAATGTATTTGTAAATTTCTTGTAATTTGGACATATAGGCCTAAAGCGTATCGTATGTTACCAGTGGTTATGTGATTATTTATTCAGTCATTTAGTGGGTGATTCAGTCATTTAGTGGGTGATTCAGTCATTTAGTGGGTGATTCAGTCATTTAGTGGGTGATTCAGTCATTTAGTGGGTGATTCAGTCATTTAGTGGGTGATTCAGTCATTTAGTGGGTGATTCAGTCATTTAGTGGGTGATTCAGTCATTTAGTGGGTGATTCAGTCATTTAGTGGGTGATTCAGTCATTTAGTGGGTGATTCAGTCATTTAGTGGGTGATTCAGTCATTTAGTGGGTGATTCAGTCATTTAGTGGGTGATTCAGTCATTTAGTGGGTGATTCAGTCATTTAGTGGGTGATTCAGTCATTTAGTGGGTGATTCAGTCATTTAGTGGGTGATTCAGTCATTTAGTGGGTGATTCAGTCATTTAGTGGGTGATTCAGTCATTTAGTGGGTGATTCAGTCATTTAGTGGGTGATTCAGTCATTTAGTGGTCTACCCAAACTTGTCCTTGACCTCATATTGACGTGGCGTGGACACAGTTTCTCCACAGCACATTTCTCCGTACACGGGTAAATACTTCAATCGAGAGAAACATGTAGCAGTGCAAGGGAGAAGTGACAAGACCGCCTCAAAGTCTTCAAACAACCACGAGGTGCCGTATCAAAACGTTGTTATCAACTCATTCTAACCTGATTGGAGATCAATAATCACATATGTCAAACTTATGATGTTAAAAAAAGGGGGGGGGGGGGGGGGGAGTTGACCCTGGAAAAATCATCCGACCACAGAGAGTAGGCCTACCGGTATACAATCACTGAAGTCGATTGGTGTGGGTGGAATCACTAGAACTACGTTATTCCATTTCAAATGGAATTGAACTTACGTGTAAGCCGGAAAGACCAAAAGAGATGAATTTGCTCTTCTTGGTTTCCAGAGCCAGCTGGAGAACGTTGAGGCATTTTGCTCGGAGCTCGTAGGCCGGATCCCGCTGCATACACAGCTGGGACTGGAGCAAGTCTGGAGGAAACAAGGACTCTTAGAGAACGTGACAAATGAAGCATTTAGCAGTAAACAGACAAGACTCTCGACCAACAGCTACGGAAGCTGTCAGAATACAACTCACTGCTGATAGTTATCGGACGAAGCGTTTAGCAGCAAACAGACAAGACTCTCGACCAACAACTACGGAAGCTGTCAGAATACAACTCACTGCTGATAGTTATCGGACGAAGCATTTAGCAGCAAACAGACAAGACTCTCGACCAACAACTACGGAAGCTGTCAGAATACAACTCACTGCTGATAGTTATCGGACGAAGCATTTAGCAGCAAACAGACAAGACTCTCGACCAACAACTACGGAAGCTGTCAGAATACAACTCACTGCTGATAGTTATCGGACGAAGCATTTAGCAGCAAACAGACAAGACTCTCGACCAACAACTACGGAAGCTGTCAGAATACAACTCACTGCTGATAGTTATCGGACGAAGCATTTAGCAGCAAACAGACAAGACTCTCGACCAACAACTACGGAAGCTGTCAGAATACAATTCACTGCTGATAGTTATCGGACGAAGCATTTAGCAGCAAACAGACAAGACTCTCGACCAACAACTACGGAAGCTGTCAGAATACAACTCACTGCTGATAGTTATCGGACGAAGCATTTAGCAGCAAACAGACAAGACTCTCGACCAACAACTACGGAAGCTGTCAGAATACAACTCACTGCTGATAGTTATCGGACGAAGCATTTAGCAGCAAACAGACAAGACTCTCGACCAACAACTACGGAAGCTGTCAGAATACAACTCACTGCTGATAGTTATCGGACGAAGCATTTAGCAGCAAACAGACAAGACTCTCGACCAACAACTACGGAAGCTGTCAGAATACAACTCACTGCTGATAGTTATCGGACAAAGCATTTAGCAGCAAACAGACAAGACTCTCGACCAACAACTACGGAAGCTGTCAGAATACAACTCACTGCTGATAGTTATCGGACGAAGCATTTAGCAGCAAACAGACAAGACTCTCGACCAACAACTACGGAAGCTGTCAGAATACAATTCACTGCTGATAGTTATCGGACGAAGCATTTAGCAGCAAACAGACAAGACTCTCGACCAACAACTACGGAAGCTGTCAGAATACAACTCACTGCTGATAGTTATCGGACGAAGCATTTAGCAGCAAACAGACAAGACTCTCGACCAACAGCTACGGAAGCTGTCAGAATACAACTCACTGCTGATAGTTATCGGACGAAGCATTTAGCAGCAAACAGACAAGACTCTCGACCAACAACTACGGAAGCTGTCAGAATACAATTCACTGCTGATAGTTATCGGACGAAGCATTTAGCAGCAAACAGACAAGACTCTCGACCAACAACTACGGAAGCTGTCAGAATACAACTCACTGCTGATAGTTATCGGACGAAGCATTTAGCAGCAAACAGACAAGACTCTCGACCAACAACTACGGAAGCTGTCAGAATACAACTCACTGCTGATAGTTATCGGACGAAGCATTTAGCAGCAAACAGACAAGACTCTCGACCAACAACTACGGAAGCTGTCAGAATACAACTCACTGCTGATAGTTATCGGACAAAGCATTTAGCAGCAAACAGACAAGACTCTCGACCAACAACTACGGAAGCTGTCAGAATACAACTCACTGCTGATGGTTATTGGACTCTTAGAGAACGTGACCATCGGTAGAGACATGTATGGAAAAATAGCAATTGCTATAAAAGCGACAGAATATAAAATTGCTTTGAAACATATTTTTCCAACATTTCTTCATGTTTCTATACATTTGAAGCTGTTTGATCATGTTTTTGAAAAGACGACAAAGCGCTACAAACATCTGAATCCGCTATGTTTCAACGTACCGGCGATATAGACGCTAGGAATAAAAGCAATTTATGTGGAATAAAAGCAATATAGATGCTATTTTCTGCAGAATATACCAATTGGGAAGTAAACGGGTGAAGTCATTCGAGAAATTTCAAAAACCAAAGTACATCTGCAAATGCAGGCGGCAGATGAGGCGTAGGTTTAACCTGGGGGTGGACACCATTTTCCCGAAACTATCAATTTGAGTGTTCCACTTTTATTTCCATTGTACAATATATTAAATGTGCCAATATATTAAGTTGATATATTAAGGGTAAGATACTGTTGTAACGGCACAGAAATGTTGTTTCGCTACAAAACGCAATGTTTCAAAATAATAGATGCACCAAAGTGCTACTTTTCAAATTCTAAATGCTATGAAAAGTGAAAATAGAAGCTATGTTTACATGTCTCTAACCATCGGGTTCTCCAGTCAGTTTCGAAAAAAACTTCATACAATATTTCAATTCAATTCAAGGAACGTTTCATTTCAGTAGTAATTCAAAGTACGTTTTTACAATTACCCACTTATGTGTATGGTTATAAGGCCATACAAGTTTTGGAATACGTTGACTAAAACTAGAAGTTTACAAAATAACTATAAAGTGAGAAAATATAGATACCGTACAAAAGATAGGCCTACAATACAGAATAGAAATTAAACGTACAATTTCACAGTAACATTATAACAGTTTGTGATAACGAGAGTGAATATAATATAATAGTGAATATAATATAATACAGTAGTGAATATAATAGAATACATAGTGATAATAAATCGAATTGTATTACGTTACGGTAACGACATTCTTTTCTACCGATAGTAATAACTAATACAATAGGCCTACAGCTCATTGTCTTCAAAACCACACATACTTTCATGAAATATCTAGTCAAGGGGTAGCTTGACGAGAGCAAAGTCCGCTAAATATTTTAGCAACTACAAAAACTTCCTGATATAAAAGGTGTGAAATCAAAACTGTATGCCACGTGCAACTTATTATTTATCAATACGGCCTGGAAAATAACGGGAAACACTTGGCTCATTGCCCCCCACGTCCCCTCATATAACACCAAGCAGAATTGAAGTGAAGTGCATGATGCTAAGAAATGGGTAACTTCACGTTCCTGACACAGGGAAACGTAATGTGAGTCAAGAAACTTGCCCTTCCCCGTCCATTTTCTATTCTGAAATGTAGTTTCCTATCAACTTGATGACATTTAGTGGGCAGTGAGTGATTGAGAGAACTTAAATTGAGAGCGTACATTTGATTGGTTAGCAGACTATAATGAAAAATTCAAACGTTATAAGTTCATAGAGCCTACCTTACAAATATCTTGCTAGATTTCGTAATGTAGGTTTTATGAACCAAATGAAAATACTCAAATTACTTTCAAATTCAAAGTATAATTTCAAATTATTCTTATATTGTATTTTTATTCTTATTCTAAGTTATAATTCATTCTACTCCGATGAGGAAATGTATGTTCAGGTCAAAGTCAGTCTTTGCCTTCTTTCGAGCCACAAATGCAACATTTATTTTAAAAAGTGGATATTTTGATATTTTAATAACCATTAACGCATTAGAGACTCCATGAGACCGTGCGTGAATTACCTCGACAAATATGCACTTGGCCTACCTACATGATCAGGGAAAGTTACGCCATTTTTTTATTATAAATCAAGGTTTCAACAGAAACTACTTATAAATTTGTATCAAACTAGTAATAGGTCCTACCCTACCAGTATGTTGGTGAAATTTAGTTTATATCTGATAATGTAAGGTTTACTCCACCAATGTATCAATTATCTTCTTCATGCCAACTATCTAGGCTACTGGTTTTGTTGTATGTAACGGTTCAACGTACGTTTCGACTGGTTTTTCCCAGATTTTCTCGGAATTTGCAACTTTGTTTCCAATATACTATTTCACATTGATAGTTAATAAGCCTACATCAATAAATAATGAACAATTTGATACATTTCTTTGGGGTGGGTTCCCCTTGACTTTTTAATAAAGCATGCAAAGTCTTCCTTGATATTTTTTCACTTGGGTTTTTACTTGAATATCCCTCAAGTAGTTTGCATAACTACCATATTTCAATCCCAGGTAGACAAACACACTTTTAGGTTCAAGGTGTTGGGGCCTAATCTAGACTTTGTTGCACGTTTCCTAGCAGACAGCCGTAAGAGACTAGGGACCTCGCGGAGAAATTATTTCCAAAGTTGAGCTGTTGTAATTTGAATGTTGTTAACCATTCAAATACCAGTATGCTACAAATAGCACAAATATGCTACAAATAGCACAAATAGCACAAATAGCATACTGTCAACCAGGGTGACATTGAACACTTTTAATGCTAAAACTTGAATAACTTTCACGAATGAATGAATAGAACGGCTAAATATCGACCTATTATGAATCCCTGTGTTAGGCCTGCTTGATAGAATCTATTGATGAAAATACAGATTTGTCATCACACAGAATTGAAAAAAAAGGGAGTGTTCAAAGTCACCTCGTGGATGGGGTGACATTGAACACTATGATTTTCCACGATGAGACTTTGCATTTATGAGGTGTGTTCAAAGTAACCCCATAATATCATACAGCATTCAAAAAGCCATCTTTAGGTCTTAAGTGCTATTTACACTGTCCAATTTCCTTTGACTTGTATCCAATTAATTATATACAAGATATTGGAAAGTCATTTAGACTATTTAGACCAGTGGTGACCAACCTTTTTGGGCAGGGGGCCATTTAGGGGGTACATACAGGGTAGTATGTGCGAAGCCGGTGACCCGCGGGGGGGTTTTGGGGGCAAGGCCCTCCATTTTAGCCACGCAGGGAATTTTTCTCAAACCATAATTTTAGGTGTATTTTGTTGACTTTTGATGTCCAGAACATATGAATGGATTCAGATGGCAAAACAAAGGGGAAAAAGAAAAACATAACATTTTTTATGGTAGGCCTTTGCTCAAAGTATTTTGATTTTTTAAATGCAGAATCACCGATTTGCCTTGAAAGTAGGTAAAAAAGTACATATTTGTCCACTTTTCCTGAAATAATCGACATTCATTATTGCATGGTTGCTTTGCGCTTTGACATAATGTTAATTTCGCTCCGAAACACGTCTTGCCGTCACAATACATGATGAAAATAAAAGTGACCAATGGACTCACTCACTGCGAATGTGATTTTGTGCTTCAATTTCCAATCTCACCGGTAGCGTATAATGGTAGCGAGCTAGCCTTTTGCGCGTGTTCGGTCCCGCATGTGTTACTGTTTGATACACCGTTTTGTTTTGATTTACACGACATAACGTTGATTATTAATTGTATCAATGTAGTAGTGTCTAGCTAGAGAATTACCCCGTCTTTGACACTCTGAATGCACCCACGTCTTGGCCCGTGGGCCATTTGATTTCTACGTGTCAAATAGTAAAATGATTCATACAATTCCTCAGCGGGCCACTGAAATAACGCCCGCGGGCCATGGGTTGGTCACCACTGATTTAGACTATCATTTAGACATTTAGACAAGTCTTGAATCAGAGGAATTTGATGGGAAATTGGACAGTGTAATGGGGCTTTAGTCTTGGCTCTCTAAAAATTATTTCCATGGTCTATTTTCACTAGGCCATTTTATACTTTTAAACTTTTGTTTCTTCACTTTGGAGCTAGATTTTATGATGATAAAACATCAAAAAAATAAGTAGAGGCAGTAAAAAATTCTTCATTTCTTTCTGCACAAGAAGGTAGAATTTTTGTTTAAATTCCAAGTTACAAACTGGCTACATTTTTGGTTCAATCAAAGTAATGGGACAAAGGAGTCAAATGAAAAACGGAACATGAACACTGAGAACAGATAAACTGAGAAGGTGGAATTACAGGCAGATTACAGGTTCAAAGTCACCCCGAGGCGTGACATAATCACATATATTTATTAATACATTTTTATTCAACAAATGGTGAGCAATATTTTAAAAATCTCTGAATTATCATCCAAGTAAGATATCAATGTAGTAAAAAAAAATATTGGATTCTTTAGATATCTATCTCCAAACGTATCTACCCAATGTAAAGTTTTCTCCTTAAAATTTGAGCTGCTTTTTTGGCGTATATAATATATTTTTTTGGAAGTGTATAGACCAAATTATCAAGTTGAAAATATATTTCCTCACACCTTCTACTGATAATAAAACCAATAGAAAATAAACTGATGTGCAACTGTACATACACATTTTAAGAAAATTAAAATAAACAAAATTGACAATTCGTTCAATGTCACCCCTGCGTTCAAAGTCACCCCAGTTGACGGTACTCATAAAATGTACACAAAGCTACAAATAGGCCTAGGCTACTAATAGCATACTCATTAATGCAAACGCAACCGAGAAAAAAAAATCCAGAAAAAGTATGAGTAGGCAATAACTCCAATAAGGGTGGCTGGTAAGAGCCCTACATCAACAGGTATGATCATAGCAAACTGACCAGTAAGCCTAGGCCCGGGCTGTTTACTACAATACAGCTTCAACGCTGTAATAAGCCTGATAAAGAAACTGTCAACAAGGCTTGGTCAACGAAGCCTGACCATAGATACCATAAGCCCCAAGTCACTTGGACCTACTATTCTAGTTATACCCCAGTCCCAGTGATGGCCTTAAGGTTAGGCCTAGTCCTACCAATGTGCTTAGGTCTACCAAATTTAAGTATATTATGTATTTCCTTACCGTGAGCTTCTTGAGCGCATTTCCGCAACGACGCTAACTTTGTGCCTGAAGCTTCCTTGACAATTTGTAGCAGAAGGTCTTCCATCACTTTAATTATATATTAATATGCCATATGTTACCGATGATTCACTCTCGACTGGGCCTATCCCACAATTCTTGTCATAAGCTCAGGCTAATACTTCGCGTTTTCAAATAATCTGCCCTGAAACCACACCACTGACAGTTGTATGACTTTAGAGGTTAGGATAGCCAAAAACTAGAAATGAAACAGTCTGCATTGCACCAGTGACACCTGAGGATCCTGCAGAGATATACTATTGAAAAAGAAATAATATCCTTGCACACATCGGATAGGCGGAGACGGCGACGCTCCTGAATGGGCAGGCGTCGCAATGGATGTCGGCGAACAATCACAATGCCTGACAGCGGCGTCGCACGCGATTGCGCACATGGTGCTACGTCATTCTACTCTTTCGGCGCCAAGATGTGACTCATACAAAAAAATAAGCCCTACCAAAGAAATGGCTATTCCAATCTATCACTAAACTAATCTAAGTGTGAAAGACGTATTTTTATGTAACAAATATTATTTTGATATTAAAATAAATTGAACACAAATCTTTAAACCATATATCATCAACATATTCTACACTCTATATTCTATTCTTAGACTTTATTGGACCCAGAATTTACAATCAATTACCACTCTCAATTAGATCACTTAAGAGTTGCAATATGTTTAAAATTAAGGTAAAGATATGGATAAAACAGCTGGTAAATCTCTGAAATCATTTTAAAACCTGGAACCTCTTGGATATCATCTGACATGAAAATTTTAAGAATGTATAAGAAATGTACATTGTTCAAGTCTTGAAAAATTGAATTTGAGAAATTGAATATTGACTAAATACTGTACTTATCTAATGCTATTAATAATGAGAGAAAATCATTTTTATTGACGGCTGTTCATCTTCTTGATGACTGACCACGAAGGTCCAGCTTACTACGAATTTGGAATTATAATTGCCGAAAGTGAAAATGAGTTATACAAATATAGTGATAAGATCAAAAACTTAATTATTATACAAAAAAAAATATTAGAATTCAAGTAGATTGAGATACGCTGAAGAGATGATTGTGGAGAATATGTGATGATTTTCTTAATATTGTGGAAACTATTTCTTGAATTAATGATTTTGATACCGGTATATTAAATGATTTGAAAAAAGTAATAAGTAATAAAAAAGTAATAAAAAATGTGGGAATAGCTGCCCTTGCTCCAAGAAGGAGTCCTACAACGTCCCAACGTACAACTTTTACCACCTATTATATTACTATAATACTGCGTGTCATCTTGAATATTAGATTTGGTATTTTCAAAATTTCAGCCAATGCAGAGAATTTTCTCCATGTGGGCTTCTTATCTTTCTTAAAAAATTATAAAAATAAAAATTGTAGTGCCTAGAATTGATGAGAATAAAATGAGTTTTAAATGAAAATGAAAATGAATGAAAATGAGGAGGTTAGAGATATGTTGGTTCCCTATAAGGTGTTGCAGGCGAATGCAGATCCTGCCTACTATAATAGTATGGTTAGGAGGCTTAAGAGAAGGGTAGAAAGATGAGTAGGAAATTGAGGGAGTCAGGGGAGGGAAAGGAAGCGATCAGGGACCTAAGGCGGGACTTAAACACGGCTAAGAGGGAGGCGAAAGAAAACTTCATGGGCGGTATGTTTAATGAACGTGATGTACAGGGTAGCTGGAATAGAATGTACAGGTGTGTTTCTAGTCAGAAGGGTAGTATAGTAAGGAGTTGCCCACCATAGTTGATCAGGGAGGGAATGAGTGGAAAATGGATAAGGAGAAGGCAGCAGCATTAAATAGATTCTACGGGGAAGTGTTCAATGTGACTGGAATGATAGGGGAGGGAGAAACAACACTGGAGGGGGGGGGGGAAGAAGATCCTGCTCACAGAGGGGGAAGTGTGGAATGTATTAAGGAAACTAAAAAGTGGGAAGTCACCAGGCATAGATGGGGTGCAAAGCGATCTCCTGAAATTAGCGGGTAGGAGGGTTGTTGGTTATTTGCTAAGGTTATTATTATTATTATTATTAACTCTTGCAGTTGCACATAAATGCGCGGTGGCAAGTTCCCTATCAATCCTATCCTATCGCCTCCCTAACCTTCTGACGGAATAGCTTCAACCCTATTTCATCCTCCTCAAGTATACTTCTACTATAAGCCCATTCCAATCCCTACCTGTCCTATTCAAGAAAGAGAACTTACCGACATCTAATCTAGCCCCCTTTATAACTACTGCTCTATCATGACTTCGCCTACCCCCATACCCTGACTCATTCCTTTCAATCAACCTATTCAACTCTCCCCAGCCCCCTTCTCCTTCCATTACCCTGAAGAAATTACAGATCCGATCCTCCCTTCTCCGTATTTCCAATTCCCGCCATCCCAAGTCTCGGATCATCTCAGATGGACTCTCCAATATTCTCACCCTCTCCCCCCTTTCATTCTCCCCCCATTTCCACCTCCTAACCCTACCTGTAACCCTTCTGTTCCACGCAAGCCTCACTCACAGCAGGTAGAGTACCGCAAGATTGGAAAAAAGCGGAGGTGGTTCCAATTTCAAAGGGAGGGCAAAGGGGCAGGGTAGACAACTACAGGGGAATCAGTTTAACGTCACATGTATGTAAGATGATGGAAAGGGTAGTTATAAAGAGAATAATGGAGAAAGTAGATGAACATAGGGGTATTTCGGAAGTGCAGCATGGGTTTAGGAAGGGGTATTCATGTGAGACACAGTTGTTAGGTTTTGCGGAAGAGCTGGCAGGGGTATAGGAGACAAGGGGGCTGTATTGATGCAGTGTTTTAAGATTTTGAAAAGGCTTTCGACAAGGTAGATCACACTATATTATTAGGGAAGTTGAAACTGTCCATTGGGAATGCTGGGTTAGTTAATTGGATTGGAAACTTTCTTCAGGATAGAGTTCAAACAGTTCGAGTAGGTTCGGAGGTTTCAAGTGAGGTTAAGGTTACGTCAGGAGTTCCACAGGGTAGTGTGTTAGGTCCGTTATTATTTTATTTATATATAGATGATCTGACTAGGGTTGTTAATTCGAGAATAAGGTTATTTGCAGATGATTGTGTGGTATATAGGGAAATCAATACAGAGGAGGATGTAGTAGCTATTCAGGCGGATTTGACGGCACTTAATTGTTGGGTTCAGTTGAACAAGATGGGGTTAAATGAAGGGAAGTGTAAGTTAGTCACCTTTGGTAGGAGGAGAGTGAGGGCTGATGTAGTGTATGATGTAGGAGGGAAGTCACTTGAGTCAGTGGAAAATTACAAGTACTTAGGGGTGGTATTTGATAGACGTCTAGGGTGGGGGAGTCAGATTGAGAGAATAGTAAAAAAGAGTATAAATGCACTAAACTTTGTAATGAGGCAGCTTAGGGGGACAAGTATGGAGATAAAGGAAAAGGCTTATTTCTCGTTAGTGCGTCCCATGGTGGAATATGCTAGTTCAGTTTGGGATCCTTATAGATTAGGTGAGATAAGGGATGTGGAAAGGGTGCAAAGGATTGCAGTTAGAAGGGTTACAGGTAGGGTTAGGAGGTGGAAATGGGGGGAGAATGAAAGGGGGGAGAGGGTGAGAATATTGGAGAGTCCATCTGAGATGATCCGAGACTTGGGATGGCGGGAATTGGAAATACGGAGAAGGGAGGATCGGATCTGTAATTTCTTCAGGGTAATGGAAGGAGAAGGGGGCTGGGGAGAGTTGAATAGGTTGATTGAAAGGAATGAGTCAGGGTATGGGGGTAGGCGAAGTCATGATAGAGCAGTATAGTTATAAAGGGGGCTAGATTAGATGTCGGTAAGTTCTCTTTCTTGAATAGGACAGGTAGGGATTGGAATGGGCTTAGTAGAAGTATACTTGAGGAGGATGAAATAGGGTTGAAGCTATTCCGTCAGAAGATTAGGGAGGCGATAGGATAGGATTGATAGGGAACTTGCCACCGCGCATTTATGTGCAACTGCAAGAGTTAATAATAATAATAATAATTGTTAACGCCGGTCTTTTGAGACCAGCTAGCTCGTTTTCCCTAGTTTGTCATTTGAACATGAAATCATTCGTTTGCGTCATGGAATGTTGTTTATACATTGCAAACCGTGTTTCTAGTCGACCTTCCTTTCTCATTGCTGGTTGGCTGGTGGGTTGTCACGCGATGTGCTGCATCCAATCACAGCTCGCCATTCTCGCGTTGCCTGAACCCGTCAGGCCTCGCAGATCAGTTCTATCCCATACTCGATCCAGACCGGACGTCTCAAAACGGCTCTCGTCGAGTATCCAGTTCAGTTATCTTCTACATTTCCTTGAGGTCGGACGTACTTTTAGTCGCTCGTCAAGTGGGTGAATTCGGTCATATTCTCGACCAGCTCTTGTTGTGTGAGCATCTCCCGTCCTTCTCTACTTTGTTAGAGTTCGGACGTACTGTACATTATTTCGCATGTACGCAGTTGTTTCTGTTCTATTTTTCGTTCTTCTTGAGTCGTTAATAGGACCTCTTTCCATACTTTCTTGTTTCTAATTCTTCACATTTGTTTTGGTCTTTATCATTTACGAAGTTGGGTGTTTTGTTTTCTCTCAAGCTTTTGTTTATTGTTTATTCGAATGGTGTGCGGGGACACCACTCAGGTTTGATCTATTTTGTTTCGCTTTCTTGTTATTTATTCTTTGATTTGGTCAATAACAACGTCAAGTCGACGTAGACCAAATACGTATCGTTTTGGGGTGAGGCATAATCCGAGTTTGGATTATGCTCGCCTGATTATTAATGCCAAGTCGGCATACGAATACAGTCCACTGGTCTCTCATCGCCATCTCTAAGATCGGCGGTAACATTTTGGTCCCTGTGAGCCAAAGATTATTTTTGGTTCCAATTTCTCGTCATTCGTGAGGCGGAATCCATCTCCGGATTCTTATTTCGTTCTCTTGTTGGAATCCATTTGTGAATTCCATTCTTTTCACCACGCGGAGTCCATCTCCGGATTCCAATTGCTTTTACTTGTTGGAATCCATTTGTGGATTCCTTTCTTTGCACCACGCGGAGTCCACCTCCGGATTCCACAGTCATTCGTGGCAGCACCCGCGATCAGGCATCGCATGGGTGACTTCTTTGTCCTCCGCACTGAATCGGCTTCCACATAATTGGGTTTCCACGGCGCAATAATTTATTCTGTTTGTTTGCGAGTTATTATCAACAATTGTTTTAACTTGTTTGATAGACATTCAGTTCTTGAATTATTTTGCATTGTTCTTTTTCTGAGCATTTCGGCCGTATTTCTCCGTGATATTTCATATCATTAGTTCTTGGTCCTTGTTTTAGTTTCGTGTTTTTACATTTGCAATTTATTCATTCGCTACAATGGCGTCTAAAATCGCAAAGCAACAGGCAGTGCTCACGGCAAAGCGAGAGCGGATATTCGCTTCATTACAACGCTCTTACGACGCATTTAAAACGCTTGATAGTGCCAAAGCTTTGTTGTGCAAGCCTCGCTATGACCAACTTGCCGTTTTGAAAGACAACTTTGAGGCCATTCAAAACGAAGTAATAGCTTTGAACGCTCAGCTTGACGAAGGCGTCGATGCTTTGCCGGTCGACGCTATTGAAGCCAGCTTCGAGGAAATGCTGTATGCGACTCATGATCTGTATCTCGCCGCCGTTGCCACGACGACGCCTACTACGCCTCCGCCGCCAAATCAAAATGGTTTTCGAGCCATCTCATTGCCGACAATCGCGTTGCCGGCATTCTCTGGTGATATTACTCGATGGACGGAGTACTATTCGCTATTTAAATCTCTCGTCGACGAGAACAACGACCTGAATCAAGTTCAGAAATTCCACTATTTGAGGACCACCCTCAAAGACAACGCCTTGTCTGTCGTCTCCGGGTTTCCGATTACGGAAGCCAATTATTCTGTGGCATTGGATGCTCTTGTCAGTCGGTATCATAACCCTCGGTTGTTAGCCACCACGTATGTTCAACAGGTTTTAGAATTTACGCCTCTCAAAACCAATTCACATTCTGGGCTGCAATCGTTTCTGAAAGTTCACAAAACTTCGATCGAAGCGTTGAAAGCTCTGAATATCGAAGATTTGTCAGATTTTCTGCTTTTCTCATTAGCACTGACCAATCTCGACACATCAACGCGCAAGGCTTTCGAACAGAAACATTCTTCGCACAGCACTCCTAGCTACGCGTCGTTGATCAAATTCATTGAAGAGCAGTCCAGGACGATGGAATTGTGTGGTCTCGACAAACAAGCAGCTAGCTCTTCAAAAGCTATTCCGCCTTCCACAAAGCGAATCAATTCGTTGTTAGTTGCGAATCCTCCGCCCGTCAGCTTTAAATCTCGCGAGCAGAGCAAATCAGCAAGCTCGACCACAAAACAATCTTCGTGTCCAGTCTGCAAAGGGGAGCATACTCTATACTCGTGTTCCGTATTTCGGCAACAGTACGTTGACGACAAATACAACACGTTACGTCGCCTACAACGCTGCTTCAACTGCATGGGCGCTCATCTCAGACCGCAATGCACCTCTAAGAGTGTTTGCGGTACTTGTCACAGTAACAAACATCATTCGCTGTTACACACCGCACGAATCAACCCCTTGACTCGTGACACAATAGCAACCGAAGTCTCTTCTCATCCGGAGACCACCTCGCCTCATCCTCAAACTCTCGCTTGTCAAGTCAAGACAAGCAAGCCAGTGCTACCCACAGCTCTATTGGGCACTGTTCGCGCCTTGATCCGCGACTCTCACGGTCAACTGCAACCTATACGTGCGGTTATCGACTGTGGTTCACAAATCTCTGTTCTCACTCACTCGTTCCTTCAGAAGCTAGGATTGAAAATCAATCCTTGTCATTCCGAACTCTCTGGTATTGGTCACGTTAGTGCTCGGGTAATCGGGACTGTTCAATGCAGCATCGCTTCCCGGTTCACCCCTGCAACCTCTCTCAGCGTACAAGCCTACGTTATGCCTGCAATAGCGAGTCAACTTCCAACCACCACCGTTCCGCTTGAGGTGTTTGAACGTTATCGCTGTCTCTCTCTTGCCGACGACCGCTTTCATGTGCCCGATCAGATCGACTTTTTGATCGGCGCCGATTTATACCCTGATATTCTTGAAAAGTCAGGTGATATTGTGATGAGTGGCAGTCCATCTGCCATAAACACGGTCTTCGGCTGGGTGGTTTTGGGTCCTATTCGGTGTTTGGATGCCGAGTTCCAGCCTCCGCTCTCTCTGCTTGCTTGCACTGGTTCTCCATTGGATCGTACTCTTCGATTGTTTTGGGAATCGGAAGAAGTTTCACGTCCTCTTCAAGTTGATCCGGACGATGAACTTTGTGAGGAGCATTTTCTTTCTACGCACTCACGGAACCCTTCCGGACGCTATTCGGTAGCACTCCCTTTCAAGAACACATCCTCTCCTCTCGGATATAATCGTGAGGCCGCCCTCCAGAATTATTTGAGTCTGGAGCGGCGACTGAAACGCAATCCTCAGCATGATGCTGCGTATCAAGCATTCATGCAAGACTATATTCAATCGAACCACATGCAACTTGCAAGCACCTCTTCGAACTACGTGATTCCGCATCATTGTGTGCACAAGATTACCAGCTCCAGCACGAAGCTGAGAGTGGTATTTAACGCCTCTTCTCCAGATGAGAGAGGCGCCTCTTTGAATCAGCTGTTACTCAGTGGTCCCAAGCTTCAGAGCGAACTCCCGGGCGTTTTAACCCGATTTCGTTCTCATCCCATCGCAATTTGTGCTGACATTCGTCAGATGTATCGTCAGATTCTGGTCCAACCATCTGACCGCAAATATCAGCACATATTTTGGCGACCCAATGCAGACTCTCCAGTAAAAGAATATGAGCTCAACACGGTCACGTATGGGCTCGTACCGTCAGCTTTTCTTGCTCAACGAGTGCTGAAGCAGCTCGTGCACGACGAAGGGGCTCCTTTCCCCAATGCTTCGCGTGCTTTGATATCTCACATCTACGTGGATGACATCGTGTCTGGCGCAGCAGACGTCGCTCAAGCTCGCATTCTTCAATCGGAATTACAGGCTATTCTAGCTAGTGGAGGTTTCGAACTCCGAAAGTGGGCCAGTAACCTCCCAGAAGCATTGAGTGCACTTCCGGAGGATCATCTAGAGACTCCAGTCGTGTTTTCGGATGACGATCAGGGCATCAAGATCCTTGGTCTGTTCTGGGATCCCCGATCGGATGATTTCTCATTCCACACCTTACCTTTCGAAGGCGTGGTAACGAAGCGCACGGTCTTGTCGTACATTGCGCGCATTTTTGATCCTTTGGGATTCCTCACCCCGCTCGTATGCTGGATGAAGATTTTTCTTCAGCAACTTTGGTTATCGCGGGTGCAGTGGGACGACGTTTTACCACCGCTTCTTGCTCAAAGGTGGTTGGACGCGGTAGCCGAGATCTGTCTTCTCTCGAACTTCCGAGTTCCACGCGCATTTCCTGCTTCACAAGGCATACATCGACTTGTAGGCTTTTGTGATGCCTCCGAGAAGGCCTACGCTGCGATACTTTACCTTCACACAACGAATCATGCAACTTCGCATATTAGTTTGTTGCGAGCAAGGAGTAAAGTTTCCCCGGTCAAACCCTTGACCATCCCTAAGCTTGAACTCTCTGCTGCTTTGCTTCTAACGCGTGTGCTGAAAGATACTCTTCCCTCACTCAGCACTCTTGTCGTGGAGTCAGTAACCCTCTACACTGATTCGACTATTGTGCTCGCGTGGCTTGCCACCCCTCCACATCGACTGAAGACATTCGTCGCCAACCGAGTAGTGGAGATACTCGACAACTCCACTCCTACCAATTGGGCACACGTGGATTCCGAAGAAAATCCCGCTGACTGCGCTTCTCGTGGAATACTGCCTTCTCAGCTCATGGAATACCCGTTGTACCTCTCGGGTCCTTCTTTTCTCAGGAGTCCCCATGCTCTGTGGCCTATCTCTGTGCCTTCCACTGATTTATTGTCTGAATTGCCAGACATTAAGCCTTCCATGGTCACTTTGGCCACAACGGTCAAAGTAGATCCTCTCCTGGTGAATTTTCGAAAGTTTTCCACACTTCTCAAAGCACAACGGGTCTTTGGGTATGTAGTTCGATTTGCCCGTCTCTTATTGGCGAAACGATCCAAGATTCTCCCTCCTACGGGTTCTTTAAAACCTGTGGAGTTGCAAGACGCTCTTGAACTGATCATAAGAGTCACTCAAAACCACTTTTATGCAACCGAGATCAGCCAACTTGCCAAACAGGGACAGGTTTCATCCCGGATCGCTTCGCTGAAACCTTTTCTCGAACCCTCGGGCTTACTCAAGGTGGGCGGAAGATTGCGTCACTCTTCTCTTCCTGAAGAGGCTCGGTACCCAATCCTACTCCCCAAAGAAGCTCACCTCGCATCTCTCATTTGCGATGCCTTCCACCGAACATCGCTACACTCCGGCCCGAGAACGGTACAGGCGCTGATACAGCAGCGTTACTGGATCGTTTCTCTGCGCGGTTTGTTGAGGCAGCGCATACACCAGTGCATTACTCGCCACAAGTTTCGCGCAAAGCCTATGCAGCCTCCAATGGCAGATTTGCATTCATTCGTGTATTTTTTCTGTTCAAAGCACGCATTGATGCTTTGCTCATTTCTTCATGTTTACTTTCATGTTGTTCTCTTTCTTTTGAAAAGTCAGCGACCATTGAATAAAATGGTTGCGTTTTCTCCTCATTGAATCGCTCGGATCATGTGCGATTTCTTTGCTGTTCTCCGATCCAATTGGGAAGCAATCCAATTACTCGGTGAAAATCTTTTTGCTCACGTTGCCTATGAAGTTACAAGGCTTCTTACGAACAGTTTGCTGTACTAATTTCATGTTCCAAATTTTTCGTATCGTTTACCTCAGCTTTAAAATGTTCATTTTGGTGGGCGGTATGTTAACGCCGGTCTTTTGAGACCAGCTAGCTCGTTTTCCCTAGTTTGTCATTTGAACATGAAATCATTCGTTTGCGTCATGGAATGTTGTTTATACATTGCAAACCGTGTTTCTAGTCGACCTTCCTTTCTCATTGCTGGTTGGCTGGTGGGTTGTCACGCGATGTGCTGCATCCAATCACAGCTCGCCATTCTCGCGTTGCCTGAACCCGTCAGGCCTCGCAGATCAGTTCTATCCCATACTCGATCCAGACCGGACGTCTCAAAACGGCTCTCGTCGAGTATCCAGTTCAGTTATCTTCTACATTTCCTTGAGGTCGGACGTACTTTTAGTCGCTCGTCAAGTGGGTGAATTCGGTCATATTCTCGACCAGCTCTTGTTGTGTGAGCATCTCCCGTCCTTCTCTACTTTGTTAGAGTTCGGACGTACTGTACATTATTTCGCATGTGCGCAGTTGTTTCTTTTCTATTTTTCGTTCTTCTTGAGTCGTTAATAGGACCTCTTTCCATACTTTCTTGTTTCTAATTCTTCACATTTGTTTTGGTCTTTATCATTTACGAAGTTGGGTGTTTTGTTTTCTCTCAAGCTTTTGTTTATTGTTTATTCGAATGGTGTGCGGGGACACCACTCAGGTTTGATCTATTTTGTTTCGCTTTCTCGTTATTTATTCTTTGATTTGGTCAATAACAACGTCAAGTCGACGTAGACCAAATACGTATCGTTTTGGGGTGAGGCATAATCCGAGTTTGGATTATGCTCGCCTGATTATTAATGCCAAGTCGGCATCCGAATACAGTCCACTGGTCTCTCATCGCCATCTCTAAGATCGGCGGTAACAATAATAATAATAATACCTCTGGCAAGACACATTCTTGGCGCTTGGTTTCAGTTGAGCTTCTGCTCATCTCTAGATGGATTTTAATTTTGTTGATTTCCAATTTACGTCTCAATTGTATACATTGATTTTGAAGAATAGCTGGGGCGTCAATACTTGACGGAATGACTGTTGTGAGTGATGGCAGGACTCGACTGTCGTAGCTTGTACTCAGGATGGTGGACTTTATGTGATTGTATTTTATATTCAATATAATCACTCAACTGAATACTACAACATAAATTGTACCCTTTTATTTATTTCTAGATATGAAACTAGAGGTACTACAGGCGAAGTGAACACTTACGACAGCTACAACGGACTGGAATGAGCCTCCCCACATGTGTCGACCCAATAACGAGCCCATCATTTTACACCCCTTCCCATTGATAGGAGATACATGAGAAACTATTTGGAGGGTGCCAAGTTAACGCTTGACAAGTCAAAAAGCGGAACTTTTTCAACCATACATAATCCAGAGCCTTATTGGACTGAATACCCTGGACCTTGAAAGACATCACAGTTTTTACTTTTGAAAGGAGGTTCTTGAAGATTAAAACAGTGACAGAATAATAATCGTGAAATAGCAAAATGTAAATTTTTTCAATTGATTCATTGATTTTTAGTGGATGAATTTTTAGTTTTCATCAAATAAAACAATAAAACTGTTTCCCACATGTTACTTATTACGTATACGTATATGGAGACGGTGCATCCAGGGTGAAATGAGGAATAAGGGAAGAAAATACAAACAACAGAGTATCACAGTGAATCTAGATAGACTTTATCAATAAATATGAAATATATATCAAGATTTACATTTACAGTACAATTCTGAGTCAATTCAAGATTCAACAATCTGATAGTTTTGTGATAATATGTATCATACACATACGCTGTCTACAATCTTCACCGGAAGAATATTTGTCTCATCTCTTTCCGCCCCGAGGCAATCGCCTTCAGCTCTTCATAGGTGGCACCAGCGGGCCACTGCCACCTAGATCACGGCGTACTCTGAGCAGCAGCCTGCTAGCGCAGCTAGTGAGAGCAATACACTCGAGAGCTGGCTTCCGTCAGAGAATATCACCACTGTATCTCTTGCAATCTTCCCTCGCGGCTTATAGCTTGCCGTCCGTTTAGCCGGGGCAACTACAAGCAACTCCACACCATACCTATCACTACTATTTCCCACAATACAAAAAACACATCATTTCTATAAAAACAAACCACAAACATATATTTGACGGTATTAAAAACATCGACGCACGCAGCGTGTTTCGGTCCGTTGAGAATGTTCGTATTTCTTCTCTCTCGTTTCACTAATCCGAGCGTTGTTGGGAGAATCTCCTCCGCCCTGACGACGTCCTGCTTCGAGGTGAAACATCGCCAGGCGATTACCTACGAGGGTATGGCGATTGCTTGTCCTCAAACTGTTTGTTATCTTCTAAACGCGCCCTCCAATAACGTCACAACGACTCGCCGCTTCGTGTCGGCTCGTTGTCGTGAGCGCACGGGAGTCGTTATAGCCAAACATCGCTTCGTTGGTGGTTACTTTGGAACAGTTTGACCGATCAAAATTCCAATACAGAAAAAACAATTTTATGTAATATCTTCCAGATGTTGGGAAATATATTCAATGACATTGAATTCTGATATTTTCACAGGTATACAGCTAAAAAATGTATCTTTTTGGCTGAAAACCTTTGAAAATAGTGCGGCATAAGTTGAATTGTCTTCTTGACGGTATTAAAAATATCCTAGTTTTTTTCTGTATTTTAATTTTGATATGATGTACAGTTGAAAAGTTTTCCCGAAAAGCATGGCTCCGACTGAAGATATGCCGCAGCCTCTTGGGCCGCGATTGGCCGGTAGTGGGGGTTACGTTGGGTGGGCGGGGTCTTGGTGCACCACCACCCAGCCGTCGGAGCCGTCGCTGTTCACGCCGTGGCGGTGGCTCCGGATCAGCTCCAGCTGGAGCTTCAGGTTCCGGTGGAGCGCTAGGAGGCTGTCCTGCAATCATACACACGTGGCTTCTATTTAGAACAGGGAAAGTAGCATTTTGAATGTTTTGTAGAGTAACAGCAGGACGCGGTCGGTGAAACCGTACAAGAGTAACAGCAGGACACGGTCGGTGAAACCGTACAAGAGTAACAGCAGGACGCGGTCGGTGAAACCGTACAAGAGTAACAGCAGGACACGGTCGGTGAAACCGTACAAGAGAAACACCAGGATTGATAACGGTGTCCACCACCGAGTTGAACCACTTTGGTCCTCAAATTTCCTGAATAACTTCATCTTTTTACTCCCCAATCGATATAATTCTACGGAAAATAGCATCTATAACGATTTTTTTCAAATATAACATCCAAATCGTCAAAATGTTAAATATGGCGGAATCAGATGTTAGTACTTTTCAGCTCTTTGTCGTCTTTTCAAAAACACGATCAAACAACATGAAGTGTATTGAAACATGAAGAAATATCAGAAAACATGTATTAAAGCACTTTTGGTTATCTTTTAATTATTAATTTTCAATTTAATTCTCATTAGATATATTCAATTTTCAGTAGATATATTTAATTTTCAGTAGATATATTTAATTTTCATTAGATATATTTAATTTTCATTAGATATATTTAATTTTCATTAGATATATTTAATTTTCAGTAGATATATTCAATTTTCAGTAGATATATTTAATTTCTATTAGATATATTTAATTTTCAGTAGATATATTTAATTTTCAGTAGATATATTTAATTTTCATTAGATATATTCAATTTTCAGTAGATATATTTAATTTCTATCAGATATATTTAATTTTCAGTAGATATATTTAATTTTCAGTAGATATATTTAATTTTCATTATATATATTGGTATTATAGGGCTGGCAAGTCAATGCTGGATCCAATCTAAGCCAGCAGGCTTGTAACTTGCTCATTTCATGATGGTTCTACGTAATATCACTGTTAACACCCAGCTTGAAATCAGTTACCAGGGTGGTCAACAGTTGGCCAATCATTTACAACTTCAACTACAAATCGTTAAGTTGGTAGAGCCACCAGCTGTACACTGCACTCAAACTTTTCCCAATGGGTAATATAGCCTTGGAAAGATCAATTTCAATTTTCAGAAACCATTCATTTAGTTTTAAGTTTTAATGAATCAAGTGTGTGGGCCTAGATGTGTCGCTTTCTTTTTATAAATAAGTAATCAATTACAATATTATCTTTTCTTTTCTTATCTTTTTTATCTTTTTACAGCTCAATATCATTATCAAGTTTTGTATCAAACACTATTGTATTGTTTTTGCTCTCTTCATTAATTTCAATGAATTGTCATATTCATGGTTGAATAAGGTACATTATTGGGTGCAAATGGGCAACCCTTTGAAAGGCAGAGTCTTCAATTTTTACTAATGAAATATATACACACTAGACGTATAAACCTAGTGTCCATTTTTTCTTTTCATTGCATTCAGAATTTGTGAAGTGGCACTTTGGTGCATCTATTGTTTCGAAATATCGTGTTTTGTAGAGCAAGAATATTGTGTCGAGTAACAACCGGGGGTGAAACCATTATATAACCTACAATAGCATGCAAGAGAAATACCCCTACTGATACTTTTGGAAACATCTTGGCCACCACCGGGTTGAACCTTGCTGCCTGCAATTTGGTTCTCAATTCACTCTTCACTCCCCAATTGTATCATTTTGGGGAAGATAGCATCTATATCGCTTCTATTCCAAATATATGTCAAATGACTTGGTGTGTATAGGAAAAAAGCCTGAGGCTGAATATATGAATTGGGTGAAAGGGAAAGAAAGAACAGCAGCTTACTGAGATTTATGAGTAGAGAAAGACCTACTCGTAGTAGAGATCCTGTTATACTAGTATCTACTCTACTGTGACCAAGGCAATACCCGAAACGTCAGAATCTCGTGTACCTTTCGTCTCTATGTGTTCTATCAACAGGCTCTCCACTACGAGTAGGCCTTTCTCTACTCATAAATCTCGGTAAGCTGCTGTTCTTTCTTTCTATTCCAAATATAGCGTTTAATATGTCAAAATGTTGAAACAATTGAGGTGAGCTTTTGATTGCCATGTTGATTAATAATTTTTCAAACTGTTGAAAATATCCCCAGTCTTACGTCGATTGGAACTGAATCCTAAATGTACGCCCGTTGCCTATTGAAGAAGCCATGTGACAACATCAATCATGTAAACATACGAGTACGTTATTTACACGCCCCCCTACTTTTCAGGTTCCATTTTTGGAAACCTTTTTGTTTACTTATATAAGACGCAGTATCATATTCCACACAGTTCATACTGACGGCCGGCAGTCCTTAATAGCAATCAGTGACCTTGCCTAAAAAACAGCAGCCATGTGGCTTAGACAGGGAGAGAGAGAGACGGAGAGAAGAAAGGTTGTACCGAACACGCAACAGCGCATTGACGACCGTCCATGTATCAAATCTGACGACGATTGCAGTTTCTCCCCATGCTTCAACATTGGACGACCGGCAGTCTTTCTTGGGAACTGTTTCTCTCTTACTCACCTCTATAAGACGCACGTGACTTTTTGATGACTTGAAAATGTAAAAAAAGTGCGTCTTATAGGCGTGTAAACACAGTAGTTGTACTCTGTTCTCACCTTCTCGTTCTCGAGCTTCCTGAGCTCCTCGCTGTGCCTCTCCGAGTCCTCGAGGTCGAGCTGGCTGAGCCCCTCGGCCTCGCTCAGGCGCTCGGCCAGGCGTCCCATGGTGCGCGACAGGTAGGCGATCTGCGTCTGCACCTTGAGGTACTCCTGCGCCAGCTGCTTGTGCTCCTCGAACACCTGCACGGACTGTCGGCAGGCCGTGTCGGGCGGGATCGGCTGCAGCTGCGGGTCCAGCACCAGGTACACATTGTCCAGCTCCTCACGGCTGCTGCCTGAAACACATGAGAGGCACGTTGTTTGTCAACACATTCTGTCCAAAAGTGTCGTGACCTCACCAGTATAGGTCAATAAGATGCCAGAACTGTCAACTGAAGTTGTTTCCTAACCGATGTAATGCAGTCTAACACACTTTCTCAAACAACTGATCTGAATTCTGGACCGAAAATGGTGTCCTTGCGAGAGATGTTTCAGAAGCCAATAGAAAACAGTCACCAAGTTGGCCACTCTCTTCTTGAGTAGCTAACTTCTCTAGCTTCACTAAGCAGTCAACGAAAAAAGTTGAAAATAATTTCATTATTATAATAATAATGATAATAATTTGTATTAATCCAGGTTGATCATCTAGTCGCTCGAGTTAGAAAGTACAGGCACAAAATGTAGAGAACATAGACATACCGTGAGTGAGTAGAACCTATAGTTTATGTACAAATATTACATTACCAAAATCATTATCATTAAAAAATTTGTCCAAGGAGTAAAAACATTTGTTCATCAGCCGTTTTTTCAATCTTATTTCGAAGGATGTGGTTTCTAATTTTTTAAATGTATTGGGCAACTTGTAAAGCATACACCCTGAATACAAGGGAGCTATGGGCCTATAATTGCTGACATTTGTTCTGTCTTCTGTCACCTTCTTTATAGCATGGTATAATAACAGTAGTCTTCACCCGCTCTGGAAAGATATTTGGAATAACTCATTTATGATGTGAAAAAGAGGATCAGAAATGAATCTGCAATATAACTTATGATATGGCAAAGAAACTCATCATAAGCAGCTGATTTTTTCTTCAAAACCTTGTCAATGATATTGAAAAATTCCTTCCTAGTTACAGCAGGGCAAGAAAAATTCTTCTTCTTGAAGCAGTTGAAGAATAGCCGGTACAGCCAGTTATATTGCTAGTAGCATCGGAAGACACATGCTATTACGCGTTAGATCATCTGCGGCAGTACTGAAATGCCTGCTGAACAACTCTCGACGCTCGTTGTTGACATGTTATTAATGTCGGACATTAAGAGCCCGCATCTCAGACAGATTTACAGGGTGCACTTCCGCCACATATATCTCAACAACTACAAACACTACGGACTTGCGGTAAAATGCAATAAATTGATAATACCTTCACAATTAGATATACCTAGTCGAAAATTGAAGAATAATGTCATAATGGAGCAACAATAGATTCAAAATGTGCCTAATTTGATGGTTTTCATTGCTTAATTACTGGTTACCAAATAATAGTAGAAATAAATTACAAACGCACATCCTTAAGTTCAACTTTGCTTATCAATATTTAAAATTCCGATTTGCCTTTTATTCTACAGTTTTCCCAATTTCCTTGGCCAAAATGTGTGATGTAACTAGATTTTGTCCAAATTATGAAATGAAAAACTCCCCCATCTAGCGGTGGTTACTGAAACTCTTCCAATATTATCCTTTTTTCACCTTTCAACCTACAATAAAACTTTTCAACGCACATCGAAGTCGGGTCGAGCATTTCGATGAGAAACATGCTCAGCTAAGATGCGGACTCTTAAGGGTTGCTACAGTACAGAGAAATCATTTGACATGGCTGACTGGCAATTTGTACAAATGATCCAATGTAAGCGGGCAGTGGTGAATTGCCGTGGTCATGTTTGAAGCAGTAGGGTCCGGCTAGTTCTACATAGTCTTCTAGGTCTGTGACGCTTGTGCGCTTGCATCTAGGCACAAGTCGGCAGAGGCCACGAAGAGAGTGAAAGGGGGGGGGGGGGAAACCGTGTTATGCTGGAAGAGTCAATTCGATGGAGAATTATGTACTATTCTAGACAATTCGATCTGTGCTATTCTAAGGAATTGGCGCGCAACTGTGTTCATTCACTATTGCGTGTTTGTAGAAAAACAGAGTACGGAAAGATCATTCAACGCAGCAGACTGGCGATTTGTAAAGATGGAAGAAATGTAAGTGAGCAGTGGTGTCGACATGAGGGGTCAATAGTTATACAATCAGCCTCAGTATATTGAAACTATTAGTAAATTACCCAACTAATAGTTGCAATAGTTGAATATACTTGGAACTATTGGTAAATTACCCAACTAATAGTTGCAATAGTTGAATATACTTGGAACTATTAGTAAATTACCCAACTAATAGTTGCAATAGTTGAATATACTTGGAACTATTGGTAAATTACCCAACTAATAGTTGCAATAGTTGAATATACTTGGAACTATTGGTAAATTACCCAACTAATAGTTGCAATAGTTGAATATACTTGGAACTATTGGTAAATTACCCAACTAATAGTTGCAATAGTTGAATATACTTGGAACTATTGGTAAATTACCCAACTAATAGTTGCAATAGTTGAATATACTTGGAACTATTAGTAAATTACCCAACTAATAGTTGCAATAGTTGAATATACTTGAAACTATTGGTAAATTACCCAATTAATAGTTGCAATAGTTGAATATACTTGGAACTATTAGTAAATTACCCAACTAATAGTTGAAATAGTTGAATATACTTGAAACTATTGGTAAATTACCCAATTAATAGTTGCAATAGTTGAATATACTTGGAACTATTGGTAAATTACCCAACTAATAGTTGCAATAGTTGAATATACTTGGAACTATTGGTAAATTACCCAACTAATAGTTGCAATAGTTGAATATACTTGGAACTATTGGTAAATTACCCAACTAATAGTTGCAATAGTTGAATATACTTGGAACTATTGGTAAATTACCCAACTAATAGTTGCAATAGTTGAATATACTTGGAACTATTAGTAAATTACCCAACTAATAGTTGCAATAGTTGAATATACTTGGAACTATTGGTAAATTACCCAATTAATAGTTGCAATAGTTGAATATACTTGGAACTATTGGTAAATTACCCAACTAATAGTTGCAATAGTTGAATATACTTGGAACTATTGGTAAATTACCCAACTAATAGTTGCAATAGTTGAATATACTTGGAACTATTGGTAAATTACCCAACTAATAGTTGCAATAGTTGAATATACTTGGAACTATTGGTAAATTACCCAACTAATAGTTGCAATAGTTGAATATACTTGGAACTATTGGTAAATTACCCAACTAATAGTTGCAATAGTTGAATATACTTGGAACTATTGGTAAATTACCCAACTAATAGTTGCAATAGTTGAATATACTTGGAACTATTGGTAAATTACCCAACTAATAGTTGCAATAGTTGAATATACTTGGAACTATTGGTAAATTACCCAATTAATAGTTGCAATAGTTGAATATACTTGGAACTATTGGTAAATTACCCAACTAATAGTTGCAATAGTTGAATATACTTGGAACTATTGGTAAATTACCCAACTAATAGTTGCAATAGTTGAATATACTTGGAACTATTGGTAAATTACCCAACTAATAGTTGCAATAGTTGAATATACTTGAAACTATTAGTAAATTACCCAACTAATGGTTGCAATAGTTGAATATACTTGGAACTATTGGTAAATTACCCAACTAATAGTTGCAATAGTTGAATATACTTGGAACTATTGGTAAATTACCCGACTAATAGTTGCAATAGTTGAATATACTTAAAACTATTAGTAAATTACCCAACTAATAGTTGCAATAGTTGAATATACTTGAAACTATTGGTAAATTACCCAATTAATAGTTGCAATAGTTGAATATACTTGAAACTATTGGTAAATTACCCAACTAATAGTTGCAATAGTTGAATATACTTGAAACTATTGGTAAATTACCCAATTAATAGTTGCAATAGTTGAATATACTTGAAACTATTGGTAAATTACCCAACTAATAGTTGAATATACTTGAAACTATTAGTAACTTACCCAACTAATAGTTGCAATAGTTGAATATACTTGAAACTATTGGTAAATTGCCCAATTAATAGTTGCAATAGTTGAATATACTTGAAACTATTGGTAAATTACCCAACTAATAGTTGCAATAGTTGAATATACTTGAAACTATTAGTAACTTACCCAACTAATAGTTGCAATAGTTGAATATACTTGAAACTATTGGTAAATTGCCCAATTAATAGTTGCAATAGTTGAATATACTTGAAACTATTGGTAAATTACCCAATTAATAGTTGCAATAGTTGAATATACTTGAAACTATTAGTAAATTACCCAATTAATAGTTGCAATAGTTGAATATACTTGAAACTATTAGTAAATTACCCAATTAATAGTTGCAATAGTTGAACATACTTGAAACCATTAGTAAATTACCCAATTAATAGTTGCAATAGTTGAATATACTTGAAACTATTGGTAAATCTGATAACTGTAATTGATAATAGTTGAAGAGATTATAAACTATTAGTTAATTCAAGCCACTACTGGTAGCTTTAGTTGCACCATCTTTATTCTCTTTCATCAAATTTCATGCAGCTTTACTGTTTTGGGACGCGGTATTGATAACATTACAATTGTAAATTCTTTTGGGTTTCCTAATTTCTCCGGAGTGCACTCTCTTGATGTCGATGTACTTCAACTTATCAACTATAGATCCACTTTGTCTATATGAACAGTATTTTAATTCAACTTCTATCTGAATAACCCTGAGCTCATCAGTGAAGCATTTACTATTAGTTCCCAGTTTATTGTTGCTGTGGCTTCTTTTTAGTATAATTTTGTGTAAAGTTGAATTACATTCTGATACACATTTCTGGAAATTCTCAGCTTGATCGGGTCAGCCATTCGAAGAAAAAACATAAAATGTGCTAAATTGGTACGACTCGAAGCAGTTTTTACCCATTTATTAGACGAGCTTTAGCGAGGATTCAATTTGACATACTGAAAAAAATTGGTGTTCGTTTTTATGTTTTTTTTTTTTAAATGTTTTTTTTGTCGGTTCTCCACAGGTCAAACAGCTACAGCTATCAACTTCAAACTTTTTTTCATCATGGTTCGTCATCTAACTTAAATCTGTATAATTTTGTGGCATCATCGGATCGTAACTTTTTTTTTATGATTTTTAGAATTTTCAAAAATACCCATTAGAATAACACAGCAGAAAAAAAAGAAAATATTTTCATTTTCCAAAAAAAAATGAAATTTTGCGTGAAGTTGAATTACATTCTGATACACATTTCTGAAAACTTTCAGCTTGATCGGGTGAGCCATTTTGAAGAAAAACCATAAAATGTGCTAAATTGGTACGACTCGAATCAGTTTTTAACCATTTCTAACTTAAATGTCACCCAATTGGCGAATGTAGGCAAAAGTTTGGCAAAAAAGTCGACATACTATTACTATCCGCTCGTCTAACAACGCATATATGGCGTTTTCCTAGTTATCATAATTCAATCATTTAGTTCCCTTTTGT
This sequence comes from Brachyptera risi, assembly GCA_964007535.1. NCBI lineage: Eukaryota > Metazoa > Arthropoda > Insecta > Plecoptera > Taeniopterygidae > Brachyptera > Brachyptera risi. The sequence continues at coordinate 4,564,046 of OZ023332.1, forward strand.
GTAATACTTTTTTGCAGATATGTTTAATACAATTAAAAAACACTGAAATTAAAAATAACATGACTAGTTCATTTCGATTATAGTCGAGTAACACATAATTAAATGAACGATTTTCGTCAGGTTTTTTTACGATTCTTTGCGTGACTCATTTTGAGACAAATGTCACGTTGGCCACCTGACCTTCAACTTGTCGCACTGGGCCCAGGCTCGGCTGACTGACAGCTAGCTCATGGAGAGAGGGCGGGGTAAGTTCGCATCAACCTCGAGTTTTGGCGCACAATTTTTAAACGTTGATTTCGGTTGAATTTGATTTCAGATCTTTATTTAAATTATTAAGAGCCATTGAAGAACCAGTGAGGAGCTGCAGGTTACCGACTCCTGCTCTGACTAGCGAGACTGCAAGCACAAGTATCTGTGCCGCGTAACGTGAGAACAGCTCGGCAACTACAGAGACAAAGGCTGGCTACTGAGGCACTGAGGGGCGGGGGTTCGAGTCCCGTATAACCTAGCTGTGGTGGGATCGTTGGGCAAACAATAACAGTCATCCTCCTGATCCCTCCTCATCAGCTGTCAATTGAGATTTGATGATGAAAGTTACACACTATTTCTTCACTTCGGATAACTACTTTCTAACAGTAATAAAAAGATCAACAATAGTGTTCGTGGATAATTTTCCGATATGAACAGTCCAATAAAAATGAAAAAAAAAATTATTTCTCACTTCAGAACAGTTCATCCGATTCATTTAAAACTTTGAAATGATGTTCATCATTGTGTCAAGATTCCGTAAAAATTTGAACAATAACAATATTTTCCCCAAATTTTTTCATCAATGTTATTTTTATGGGTGTTTTCAAAAAGTTGAAATAGTTTATTCCAAAAATGGTTCAATCAATGACGCCTCGAAACTATACAATATCGAGTTAGATGAAGACATATGAGCCGAGCTCATCAAAATGTGTGCTTTCGTTTGACATGTGGAGTCTTGGCTTCGTTCACCAGACAACTATTGTACACAGCACGACCCAGCTCCATGCAGCTATTGTTATAGGGATTGTCATGTATTACACCACCAGTGACGTCAGGTATTATCAACAGCTAGGTCGCGAAATCACTTTGCTGCCTCCCAGACCGGGTCGTCAACCGGTTATATCACACAGATACTTGTGTTCAGATAGCCTTAGCGGCAACAAGCCGTCTTATTGTACTTGATATATAAATCAATACATTTGCCGATACCACTGTTATTCGCATTCAGAGGCTTGTCAGTTTGGCACATGCAGCCTCGAACGAGGTTTTGGAATAACAGCTGACTGTTTTCCATCATTTTCTAATACATTAGCGTATTCTATCTTCGAAAGAAAAATGTGAACTAATTTGCCAATCAATCTGGTCCCATGTCGACGTGCCGTGATGCTGTCCAGAAAATGAATGAAACGTAGTGGAAAGTGGAAAGCAGGGTTTCCAGTTCAGATTTTTTCAAACCATTTTCCCAGCTGTCCAATCACAAGCCAGTATTCACCTGAACAACACGGCGGTTCGCGACATCGTTTCGGTACTGATACGTTGTCATGAATATTGACTCAACTACAACTTTCGTCGGCCGAAATTACTATTTTACCGGAAGTTACACTGCGATTGTGATTCATCTGCTTCCGGTTGTCAGGATTTTTATCAAACGACCGAAAAAAAGAATCGACTCACGAAAATGTCAATTCACCCATCCATAAAAACTGCACTTCAAATTTTACCACACTTTTACAATCATGTTGTTAGATATTTTATCCAGAAGACTTCAGTATTTATTCAGGTGGTTCAGGACAACCCGTGTTTGTTAGATGAGCGTAGCGAAGATTCCATTTCACATGCCGAAAAAAAATGGGCTTCGTTTTTATGTTTGTTCTTTTGTAATTTTGTGCGCAGCATACAGGTCAGGAAAAAATACCCATCGACTTGAAACTTTTTCTACACATTTCTGTCATGTACCAGAATAGGTTGGGATTGTTTTTCAGAAAAATCGGTCCAAAGGTTTTTCCGGAAAAAATCGGAAAGTTTGAAAAATCCTCATAAGGATAACCTGGAGGGGCAATTCTTGAAAAACAAGAATTTTTCAAAAGCTCTCAAATTTTCACCGAATATGAAGAATACTATTACACACATTTTCACAGATTTTTGCAACAATCGGATGAGAAGTAACGAAGAAAACACATTCAAAACGTATTTTCACTTCAAACAAAGCCATTGAGGGAAATCAATTGAATCTATAGTATCGGTTATGAATGAACAGGGAGGCCGTGACATTATTGATTCCGGTAGGGTTCTTAAGCGTTCGAAGTTATCCAGTGTATGTAGATGTAGACAGAGCTGACGAATTATTTTTCATTGTACATTTCTATACTTCTGAGCTCATCTCACAACGCGAATCCCGCGTTTTCCTAGTATAATTATAATTGCGCGACTTGAGAAAAGTGCTTCAATTTGTAATCTGACTGCTCAATTCGTCACATTCGAAGAAGCCTGTGAGTTTGAGGTAATGAAGGCTATGGCTACGACGTCACGACCAAGAGAAACACGACACACGGTGGCCAACGCCTCGCACTTCACCTCAACAATTCATTCAAATCTACGCTCGTAAACACTCGGCGAAACATCCAATACCATCAATATTTTTAAAAACAATACGTTCATCGATTTCCATGATATGATATCACTACTTTCTGGTGGACCATCCTGACAAGGGTTTTTCATGGTTTCCCTCTGTCGTTCAGGTTGATACTGGGATGGTTCCTTAACAACAGGCCACGACCGACTCCTTCCCCCCATCCAAAACACCTAATGAAATAACCTTTCATCTCATCATCCCACCATCTCATATATCATCCACTGACGCCAATAGATCGTAGTCATCACTAGAGTGCATTGCTAAGCCAAATCTAAATTTTCAAAACCATCTTGTACTCTTTTGAAGCTCCGTTAACAAGATTTCTCCAACGAGTTCAACTCTTGCCTTGCGTTGAATGAAGGCTTCACTTCACGGGCAACGAGTTCTGTCCGTCAGTCAAGCTCTGCAGACCAGACCTGGACCCCATCTCTCTTGGACAACGCACATCGACCATCAACCATCAACTTATCACTTGGCAAATTAAAATACAGAACGATATTTAGACACTCAGTCAATTGAATTAGGCCAACTGAAACTATGAAATGATGTTGGGGAAAAAGTTCACAGAAACCCTTGTTTTACGTGTGACTGAAATCCGTGCCCGACGGTGACGTCGGATTCTAAAGTGGTGGCTTAGTTCACTGAGCTACGGAGGTCGGCGATGTTTTCGATATTGACTGATGAATATTCAATCTAGTAGTAGCCTACTGGTTGTTTTCCGACGGTGATCACGGTCAACCTTTGATCAACCAAACTGATACGATTCACTGCTATTTGCTGTACGCTGGGACTGCAACTTCAACTGACATTACCTCCCTATTCATGAATAGATAGGAGAGCAATGGTTAGACTGCCATTTCATTTTATATTCAATAACAATAATATACTAAATACTAAGAAACACATTTATTTTCATTCAGATTTTGGATATAGATTGGAAATGTCGGTATTATTCGATGAACATTCAATATAGTAATTGACTATTTGTTGATTTCTGATGGTGACCACAGTCAGTATAATATATATGATCCACCAAACTGTACGCTTCACTGATTTGCACTTGTCCCTAATTTTGTATTGGTAATAACTAATATAGGACTTTTAATCTTGCACTTGCTTCGATAATGATTGAAAATGTTAATCTATTTGGATGTATGTATGAACAAGTTGATTGGGGCTAGGTGAGACTTACTGACTAACATCCAGCTGCAGTGAAGAGTTTCACAGTTACACATGCTTGCTGAGCCAGGCAAGCCAGTCGACTGGCGGCCACTACGCTCCCCGCGCTATATCCGTCCCGGCCACTCACTGCTGTACCCCGCCAGCTGGCACCTCTCTCTCTCTCTACCACTGACTTTCTCTAAACACACTCAGGACATTATCAGCATTCTCTTGGGACATTTCCAGGACGTTCCCAGGACGTTCCCAGGACATCCTTAGGAGGTTCTCTAAACATTTTCAGGACATCCTTAGGAGGTTCTCTAAATAGACTCAGGAGGTTCTCAGAACATGCTCAGGAGGTTCTCAAGACGTTCCCAGGACGATCCCAGAAACTTTTCAGGACATCCTTGGGAGGTTCTCTATTGAACAGACTCGGGAGGTTCTCAGAACATGCTCAGGAGGTTCTCAGGACTTTCCTAAGAGGCTCTCTAAACATACTCAGAACGTTCTCAAAACATTTTCAGGATATCCTTGGGAGGTTCTCAGAATATATGCTCGGGAGGTTTGCTGGACATTCTCAGGACTCTTCCAGGAGGTTCTCAGGACTTTCTCAGGAGTCTCTAAACAGACTCAGGACGTTCGTATTGGTAAGACGGTTGGTAGGCTACATGAAGCAGTGAATGCCAGAATCTCAACCGTTACAGCTAGTGACACGTCCAGCGGTCCGACAATACACACACTGGGAGGATCTCGGGTTGACATGTCATTAGTAATACAGACAGAACCTCTCAAACGCACGCACGTGTTTTATTCAAATCAACAGTTTCTAACGATTCAAGTATATTCAATGCCATTTCACGCACATGACCAATTTATCGAGAGGGTAATCAAATACTTTTTTCTTCAATTTTTTTATAAAAACTATATGTTGAAGATATCAACATTCGTTTGTTTTGTGTCCGGATACATATCACAGAAACAGTCATGTGTTCCGGACGTTCGGAAACTGAAATACTTTTATCTAATCAAAATGGGGTGGTAAGATCGCCCTTGTGGTGCCCCGTCCAAACGATCCCACCTTTCATCCATAGCCTCAATTAGGAAACAATGATTTTGTATCAAGTTTCGACGTTTAAAAGAAAAAAAATTTAATGTTCATTTATATGATTCGATTATTAATTTGAAGTTTTTGTATTTGTATTTTGAATAGTTTTCTAGTTATTGAGGTTTCCCTAGCATTGGAACCATTACCAAAGATTTCCTTTAGAAATTTCATTGCTGACATTTACTGACAAGTAACAATTTACTGTCAATTTAAAGCAAAGAACTTTCTTTCCGCTTCTTCTGAAATGTTCACTGTTTATGTACCTAGTTTGTTGATGATTATAGGTGGGTGGTAGGCCTAAACTTGACACCAGAATAGTCTTGTGAGATGCAAGAGTTCGATCAGAGTAATATGATTCTTCAATTGCCCAGATTGAAGACAATGTGAATGTTTCAAATCATTGAGTGCCACCAGAACTACAAGTATAGTCTACATGAAACTCGAATGTTGTATTGATTAACTGGACAGGACTGGAGATAACATGTGACAGGGCGTGCTATGTTTAGCGTATTATGGTGTTGAAGTTCATTAGTTTCAAATAATCAAAATGGGGTGGTAAGATCGCCCTTGTGGTGCCCCGTTCAAACGATCCTAACTTTCATCCATAGCCTTAATTGGGGAACAATGATTTTGTATCAAGTTTTGATGTTATTAAAAAAAAAAAAAATGCATCATCACTGTTTGCCCCCAAAACAGTAACATTATATTTTTTCCAACAGAATCATATTCCATGTGTTTATAATGTCTCCAAAACATGATCAAGTCTGATGAATAATACATATTGTTTTATTAATTTGAAATATGGACTTTTTCCTAGCCAATAGCCATGTTATGTTGGGGGTTGAATCTGCTGAACATCATTCGTTTCATGCGGCGTAAAGCTGTGCATTGCTTGTTGGCTATTGTCTGTCGTCGCTCAGAGGGGGGGGGGGGGGGGGACCCAGCTGTGGTTATTTCCACCAGCTCTGCACCGCTGACTCACTCCATGCGCACATCGAGAGCCTATAATTAGCCCTGGGCCGCTGTGTGCCGTGGCCTCCTGGCCCTAGCTACGTGCTCTAGGGCCAGCTTCAAGAGACTACCTAGGACCTGCACTGGTCAATGTGCAATAAGAAAAATGACCAGCAATGACAATATATTAGGACCAGCGGCGCCGCGTGACTTCTCCCCAGGCCGGGGCAGAATATTATGATATTGTTTCATAGTATTTAATATTCTCACAATTATACGTGTTTATTCCTATTTTCGCGATATTTTATGTTGTTGGAAGAATTTTCCCATCACCATCTACTTTATTACCCGCTAAATTGAAGATGTGAGTAATAGTATAACTGTAAAGTGAACTGTAAATGTAGAATAATCAATCTTTTCACCTAATTGATTTGTTCGTGTACAATTACTAACCTATACATATGTTGATCATCAACTCACCACCATAGAACAGCCTATTTGTATAAAAAGGCCATTCTTCTGTTTTTGTTTTAATTGAGAGAGAGAAAAACACCTTTCGGATTCAGCTGTGTTCATTGGTGTCACACTCACACTTGTACACATTTGACACGATTATTGAAAATGATTGATTTAAATTTTAAAACTCGACAGTAAACATATTCGAAAAAAGAAATATTCAATGGACAACACTCCGCAGAGAGTTATGAGCACCTCCCGTGGCAACCGTATGTGAAAAACTAAAACAAGCAGTGCTCTGGTCATTTATTTCTGTACTCACAAGATACAATCTGCATTCCTACCCTTATTTTCCTAGAATCACAAATGTTATACTGCACAAAGGCATTGTCTAGTTGACAGGGTTGAAGACAGGTGTAGAGACGACAGCTAGATCGGTCTGTGATCGACATTCGTTCATCTTCGCTCAAGTTCGTCACGCCACGGGCAAATATAAAACTGCCCCTGCTGCAATGTTAAAAGTCGCATCTTCCCTCTCACTCTATCAGAGAAATAACATTGTTCCCATGGCCCGTGTGACGTCACAGACGGGGCTGTGACAGACGTCACAGCCCTACCTGTGACGTAGAAACTACTGTGTTTCCACACGTAGCAGAGACCGTTTCATAGGGCTACTCTAAGATATTCCACATGACGAATGACAAGGTATTCTGAATGAATTGAGAAAATAATATGACATGAAATAATTATTGAGAATAAGGAAATATTTGTACAGACAGATTGTCAAAAAATACAGCCAGGGCAATGCCCTGTTTGCCCTAGTGGAGGAACCGCCACTGATTAGGACTAAGCAAAAGCAGTATACGTTGTAAGAAGAGCGATACACCTATCTCTATGAACTGTCTCTACACACCTTGACGCATATCAAATATACTCCATTCGTCAACTATCGAATCTAGGAAGCCGTGAATGTCGGCAATGGTTCTGTTCTTCTGTCAAGTGACGTCACTCATTGTTGCAAGAGACAGACAACAATGTCCACCAGTTGGAATTGACCAATCAGAATGTTTGGTAGTCCACCAATTCGTTGTGTTGCTATGGTAATGATTGTTTGTCATTTGTTACTTGCCTAGAGGCTTCTGGCAAGTGACGTCACTCATTGTTGCAAGAGACAGACAACAATGTCCACCAGTTGGAATTGACCAATCAGAATGTTTGGTAGTCCACCAGTTCGCTGTGTTGCTATGGTAACTATAGGCTTCTGTCAAGTGACGTCACTCATTGTTGCAAGAGACAGACAACAATGTCCACCAGTTGGAATTGACCAATCAGAATGTTTGGTAGTCCACCAATTCGTTGTGTTGCTATGGTAATGATTGTTTGTCATTTGTTACTTGCCTAGAGGCTTCTGGCAAGTGACGTCACCTATTGTTGCAAGAGACAGACAACAATGTCCACCAGTTGGAATTGACCAATCAGAATGTTTGGTAGTCCACCAGTTCGCTGTGTTGCTATGGTAACTATAGGCTTCTGTCAAGTGACGTCACTCATTGTTGCAAGAGACAGACAACAATGTCCACCAGTTGGAATTGACCAATCAGAATGTTTGGTAGTCCACCAGTTCGCTGTGTTGCTATGGTAACTATAGGCTTCTGTCAAGTGACGTCACTCATTGTTGCAAGAGACAGACAACAATGTCCACCAGTTGGAATTGACCAATCAGAATGTTTGGTAGTCCACCAATTCGTTGTGTTGCTATGGTAATGATTGTTTGTCATTTGTTACTTGCCTAGAGGCTTCTGGCAAGTGACGTCACCCATTGTTGCAAGAGACAGACAACAATGTCCACCAGTTGGAATTGACCAATCAGAATGTTTGGTAGTCCACCAATTCGTTGTGTTGCTATGGTAATGATTGTTTGTCATTTGTTACTTGCCTAGAGGCTTCTGGCAAGTGACGTCACCCATTGTTGCAAGAGACAGACAACAATGTCCACCAGTTGGAATTGACCAATCAGAATGTTTGGTAATCCACCAGTTCGCTGTGTTGCTATGGTAACTATAGGCTTCTGGCAAGTGACGTCACCCATTGTTGCAAGAGACAGACAACAATGTCCACCAGTTGGAATTGACCAATCAGAATGTTTGGTAGTCCACCAATTCGTTGTGTTGCTATGGTAATGATTGTTTGTCATTTGTTACTTGCCTAGAGGCTTCTGGCAAGTGACGTCACCCATTGTTGCAAGAGACAGACAACAATGTCCACCAGTTGGAATTGACCAATCAGAATATTTGGTAGTCCACCAGTTCGCTGTATTGTTATGGTGATGATTGTTTGTCATTTGTTACTTGCCTAGAGGCTTCTGGCAAGTGACGTCACCCATTGTTGCAAGAGACAGACAACAATGTCCACCAGTTGGAATTGACCAATCAGAATGTTTGGTAGTCCACCAATTCGTTGTGTTGCTATGGTAATGATTGTTTGTCGTTTGTTACTTGCCCATAGGCTTCTGTCAAGTGAAGTCACTCATTGTTGCAAGAGACAGACAACAATGTCCACCAGTTGGAATTGACCAATCAGAATATTTGGTAGTCCACCAGTTCGCTGTATTGCTATGGTAACTATAGGCTTCTGTCAAGTGACGTCACTCATTGTTGCAAGAGACAGACAACAATGTCCACCAGTTGGAATTGACCAATCAGAATGTTTGGTAGTCCACCAGTTCGCTGTGTTGCTATGGTAACTATAGGCTTCTGGCAAGTGACGTCACCCATTGTTGCAAGAGACAGACAACAATGTCCACCAGTTGGAATTGACCAATCAGAATGTTTGGTAGTCCACCAGTTCGATGTATTGCTATGGTAACTATAGGCTTCTGGCAAGTGACGTCACCCATTGTTGCAAGAGACAGACAACAATGTCCACCAGTTGGAATTGACCAATCAGAATGTTTGGTAGTCCACCAGTTCGATGTATTGCTATGGTAACTATAGGCTTCTGGCAAGTGACGTCACCCATTGTTGCAAGAGAGAGACAACAATGTCCACCAGTTGGAATTGACCAATCAGAATGTTTGGTAGTCCACCAGTTCGATGCATTGCTATGGTAACTATAGGCTTCTGGCAAGTGGCGTCACCCATTGTTGCAAGAGACAGACAACAATGTCCACCAGTTGGAATTGACCAATCAGAATGTTTGGTAGTCCACCAATTCGCTGTATTGCTATGGTAACTATAGGCTTCTAGCAAGTGACCTCACTCATTGTTGAAAGAGAGAGACAACAATGTCCACCAGTTGGAATTGACCAATCAGAATGTTTGGTAGTCCACCAGTTCGCTGTGTTGCTATGGTAACTATAGGCTTCTAGCAAGTGACCTCACTCATTGTTGAAAGAGAGAGACAACAATGTCCACCAGTTGGAATTGACCAATCAAAATGTTTGGTAGTCCACCAGTTCGCTGTATTGCTATGGTAATGATTGTTTGTCATTTGTTACGTGACAGAAGCCTATTCTCTTGTTGAACAAAAAGACGTTTGTTCAGGAGCTAAATGACCTCGCTGTCGATGCGCCTTAAAACCCTAATATTCATTCAAGACGTTTGTTTGTTCGAAACGGCTGTTCGATTGTGTATCATTCATGTGATTGTGTTCACATTGAGAGAAGAATTCGACTTACTATCAACGACTATTTACAATTAGTATCGACAATGCATAATTGGTGAAATCGAGTAAACAACAATGTGTAACTGTTGAAATGGGGTGAACAGCGATGTGTAACTGTTGAAATGGGGTGAACAGTGATGTGTAACTGTTGAAATGGGGTGAACAGCGATGTGTAACTGTTGAAATGGGGTGAACAGCGATGTGTGACTGTTGAAATGGGGTGAACAGCGATGTGTAACTGTTGAAATGGGGTGAACAGCGATGTGTAACTGTTGAAATGGGGTGAACAGCGATGTGTGACTGTTGAAATGGGGTGAACAGCGATGTGTAACTGTTGAAATGGGGTGAACAGCGATGTGTAACTGTTGAAATGGGGTGAACAGCGATGTATAACTGTTGAAATGGGGTGAACAGCGATGTGTAACTGTTGAAATGGGGTGAACAGCGTTGTGTAACTGTTGAAATGGGGTGAACAGCGATGTGTAACTGTTGAAATGGGGTGAACAACAATGTGTAACTGTTGAAATGGGGTGAACAGCGATGTGTAACTGTTGAAATGGGGTGAACAGCGATGTGTAACTGTTGAAATGGGGTGAACAGCGTTGTGTGACTGTTGAAATGGGGTGAACAGCGATGTATAACTGTTGAAATGGGGTGAACAGCGATGTGTAACTGTTGAAATGGGGTGAACAGCGATGTGTAACTGTTGAAATGGGGTGAACAGCGATGTGTAACTGTTGAAATGGGGTGAACTACGATGTATAACTGTTGAAATGGGGTGAACAGCGATGTGTGACTGTTGAAATGGGGTGAACAGCGATGTATAACTGTTGAAATGGGGTGAACAGCGATGTGTAACTGTTGAAATGGGGTGAACAGCGTTGTGTAACTGTTGAAATGGGGTGAACAGCGATGTGTAACTGTTGAAATGGGGTGAACAGCGATGTGTAACTGTTGAAATGGGGTGAACAGCGATGTGTGACTGTTGAAATGGGGTGAACAGCGATGTGTGACTGTTGAAATGGGGTGAACAGCGATGTGTAACTGTTGAAATGGGGTGAACAGCGATGTGTAACTGTTGAAATGGGGTGAACAGCGTTGTGTAACTGTTGAAATGGGGTGAACAGCGATGTGTGACTGTTGAAATGGGGTGAACAGCGATGTGTAACTGTTGAAATGGGGTGAACAGCGTTGTGTAACTGTTGAAATGGGGTGAACAGCGATGTGTAACTGTTGAAATGGGGTGAACAGCGATGTGTAACTGTTGAAATGGGGTGAACAGCGATGTGTAACTGTTGAAATGGGGTGAACAGCGATGTGTAACTGTTGAAATGGGGTGAACAGCGATGTGTAACTGTTGAAATGGGGTGAACAGCGTTGTGTAACTGTTGAAATGGGGTGAACAGCGATGTGTAACTGTTGAAATGGGGTGAACAGCGATGTGTGACTGTTGAAATGGGGTGAACAGCGATGTGTAACTGTTGAAATGGGGTGAACAACAATGTGTAACTGTTGAAATGGGGTGAACAGCGATGTGTAACTGTTGAAATGGGGTGAACAGCGATGTGTAACTGTTGAAATGGGGTGAACAGCGTTGTGTAACTGTTGAAATGGGGTGAACAGCGATGTGTAACTGTTGAAATGGGGTGAACAGCGATGTGTAACTGTTGAAATGGGGTGAACAGCGATGTGTAACTGTTGAAATGGGGTGAACAGCGATGTGTAACTGTTGAAATGGGGTGAACAGCGATGTGTAACTGTTGAAATGGGGTGAACAGCGTTGTGTAACTGTTGAAATGGGGTGAACAGCGATGTGTAAATGTTGAAATGGGGTGAACAGCGATGTGTAACTGTTGAAATGGGGTGAACAGCGATGTGTAACTGTTGAAATGGGGTGAACAGCGATGTGTAACTGTTGAAATGGGGTGAACAGCGATGTGTAACTGTTGAAATGGGGTGAACAGCGATGTGTAACTGTTGAAATGGGGTGAACAGCGATGTGTAACTGTTGAAATGGGGTGAACAGCGATGTGTAACTGTTGAAATGGGGTGAACAGCGATGTGTAACTGTTGAAATGGGGTGAACAGCGATGTGTAACTGTTGAAACGAAGTAAACTACGATGTGTAACTGTTGAAATGGGGTGAACAGCGATGTGTAACTGTTGAAATGGGGTGAACAGCGATGTGTAACTGTTGAAACGAAGTAAACTACGATGTGTAACTGTTGAAATGGGGTGAACAGCGTTGTGTAACTGTTGAAATGGGGTGAACAGCGATGTGTAACTGTTGAAATGGGGTGAACAGCGATGTGTAACTGTTGAAATGGGGTGAACAGCGATGTGTGACTGTTGAAATGGGGTGAACAGCGATGTGTAACTGTTGAAATGGGGTGAACAGCGATGTGTAACTGTTGAAATGGGGTGAACAGCGATGTGTAACTGTTGAAATGGGGTGAACAGCGATGTGTAACTGTTGAAATGGGGTGGACAGCGATGTGTAACTGTTGAAATGGGGTGAACAGCGATGTGTAACTGTTGAAATGGGGTGAACAGCGATGTGTAACTGTTGAAATGGGGTGAACAGCGTTGTGTAACTGTTGAAATGGGGTGAACAGCGATGTGTGACTGTTGAAATGGGGTGAACAGCGATGTGTAACTGTTGAAATGGGGTGAACAGCGATGTGTAACTGTTGAAATGGGGTGAACAGCGATGTGTAACTGTTGAAATGGGGTGAACAGCGATGTGTAACTGTTGAAATGGGGTGAACAGCGATGTGTAACTGTTGAAATGGGGTGAACAGCGATGTGTAACTGTTGAAATGGGGTGAACAGCGATGTGTAACTGTTGAAATGGGGTGAACAGCGATGTGTAACTGTTGAAATGGGGTGAACAGCGATGTGTAACTGTTGAAATGGGGTGAACAGCGATGTGTAACTGTTGAAATGGGGTGAACAGCGATGTGTAACTGTTGAAATGGGGTGAACAGCGATGTGTAACTGTTGAAATGGGGTGAACAGCGATGTGTAACTGTTGAAATGGGGTGAACAGCGATGTGTAACTGTTGAAATGGGGTGAACAGCGATGTGTAACTGTTGAAATGGGGTGAACTACGATGTGTGACTGTTGAAATGGGGTGAACAGCGATGTGTGACTGTTGAAATGGGGTGAACAGCGATGTGTAACTGTTGAAATGGGGTGAACAGCGATGTGTAACTGTTGAAATGGGGTGAACAGCGTTGTGTGACTGTTGAAATGGGGTGAACAGCGATGTGTAACTGTTGAAATGGGGTGAACAGCGATGTGTAACTGTTGAAATGGGGTGAACAGCGTTGTGTAACTGTTGAAATGGGGTGAACAGCGATGTGTAACTGTTGAAATGGGGTGAACAGCGATGTGTAACTGTTGAAATGGGGTGAACAGCGATGTGTCACTGTTGAAACGAAGTAAACTACGATGTATAACTGTTGAAATGGGGTGAACAGCATTGTGTAACTGTTGAAATGGGGTGAACAGCGATGTGTAACTGTTGAAATGGGGTGAACAGCGTTGTATAACTGTTGAAATGGGGTGAACAGCGATGTGTGACTGTTGAAATGGGGTGAACAGCGATGTGTAACTGTTGAAATGGGGTGAACAGCGATGTGTAACTGTTGAAACGAAGTAAACTACGATGTGTAACTGTTGAAATGGGGTGAACAGCGATGTGTAACTGTTGAAATGGGGTGAACAGCGATGTGTAACTGTTGAAATGGGGTGAACAGCGATGTGTAACTGTTGAAATGGGGTGAACAGCGTTGTGTAACTGTTGAAATGGGGTGAACAGCGTTGTGTGACTGTTGAAATGGGGTGAACAGCGATGTGTAACTGTTGAAATGGGGTGAACAGCGTTGTGTAACTGTTGAAATGGGGTGAACAGCGTTGTGTGACTGTTGAAATGGGGTGAACAGCGATGTGTAACTGTTGAAATGGGGTGAACAGCGATGTGTAACTGTTGAAATGGGGTGAACAGCGTTGTGTAACTGTTGAAATGGGGTGAACAGCGATGTGTAACTGTTGAAATGGGGTGAACAGCGATGTGTAACTGTTGAAATGGGGTGAACAGCGATGTGTAACTGTTGAAATGGGGTGAACAGCGTTGTGTGACTGTTGAAATGGGGTGAACAGCGATGTGTAACTGTTGAAATGGGGTGAACAGCGATGTGTAACTGTTGAAATGGGGTGAACAGCGATGTGTAACTGTTGAAATGGGGTGAACAGCGATGTGTAACTGTTGAAATGGGGTGAACAGCGATGTGTAACTGTTGAAACGAAGTAAACTACGATGTGTAACTGTTGAAATGGGGTGAACAGCGATGTGTAACTGTTGAAATGGGGTGAACAGCGATGTGTAACTGTTGAAACGAAGTAAACTACGATGTGTAACTGTTGAAATGGGGTGAACAGCGTTGTGTGACTGTTGAAATGGGGTGAACAGCGATGTGTAACTGTTGAAATGGGGTGAACAGCGATGTGTAACTGTTGAAATGGGGTGAACAGCGATGTGTAACTGTTGAAATGGGGTGAACAGCGATGTGTAACTGTTGAAATGGGGTGAACAGCGATGTGTGACTGTTGAAACGAAGTAAACTACGATGTGTAACTGTTGAAATGGGGTGAACAGCGATGTGTAACTGTTGAAATGGGGTGAACAGCGATGTGTAACTGTTGAAATGGGGTGAACAGCGATGTGTAACTGTTGAAATGGGGTGAACAGCGATGTGTGACTGTTGAAATGGGGTGAACAGCGATGTGTAACTGTTGAAATGGGGTGAACAGCGATGTGTAACTGTTGAAATGGGGTGAACAGCGATGTGTAACTGTTGAAATGGGGTGAACAGCGATGTGTAACTGTTGAAATGGGGTGAACAGCGATGTGTAACTGTTGAAATGGGGTGAACAGCGATGTGTAACTGTTGAAATGGGGTGAACAGCGATGTGTAACTGTTGAAACGAAGTAAACTACGATGTGTAACTGTTGAAATGGGGTGAACAGCGATGTGTAACTGTTGAAATGGGGTGAACAGCGATGTGTAACTGTTGAAACGAAGTAAACTACGATGTGTAACTGTTGAAATGGGGTGAACAGCGATGTGTAACTGTTGAAATGGGGTGAACAGCGATGTGTAACTGTTGAAATGGGGTGAACAGCGATGTGTAACTGTTGAAATGGGGTGAACTACGATGTGTAACTGTTGAAATGGGGTGAACAGCGATGTGTAACTGTTGAAATGGGGTGAACAGCGATGTGTAACTGTTGAAACGAAGTAAACTACGATGTGTAACTGTTGAAATGGGGTGAACAGCGATGTGTAACTGTTGAAATGGGGTGAACAGCGATGTGTAACTGTTGAAATGGGGTGAACAGCGATGTGTAACTGTTGAAATGGGGTGAACAGCGTTGTGTAACTGTTGAAATGGGGTGAACAGCGTTGTGTGACTGTTGAAATGGGGTGAACAGCGATGTGTAACTGTTGAAATGGGGTGAACAGCGTTGTGTAACTGTTGAAATGGGGTGAACAGCGTTGTGTGACTGTTGAAATGGGGTGAACAGCGATGTGTAACTGTTGAAATGGGGTGAACAGCGATGTGTAACTGTTGAAATGGGGTGAACAGCGTTGTGTAACTGTTGAAATGGGGTGAACAGCGTTGTGTGACTGTTGAAATGGGGTGAACAGCGATGTGTAACTGTTGAAATGGGGTGAACAGCGATGTGTAACTGTTGAAATGGGGTGAACAGCGATGTGTAACTGTTGAAATGGGGTGAACAGCGATGTGTAACTGTTGAAATGGGGTGAACAGCGATGTGTAACTGTTGAAACGAAGTAAACTACGATGTGTAACTGTTGAAATGGGGTGAACAGCGATGTGTAACTGTTGAAATGGGGTGAACAGCGATGTGTAACTGTTGAAACGAAGTAAACTACGATGTGTAACTGTTGAAATGGGGTGAACAGCGTTGTGTGACTGTTGAAATGGGGTGAACAGCGATGTGTAACTGTTGAAATGGGGTGAACAGCGATGTGTAACTGTTGAAATGGGGTGAACAGCGATGTGTAACTGTTGAAATGGGGTGAACAGCGATGTGTAACTGTTGAAATGGGGTGAACAGCGTTGTGTAACTGTTGAAATGGGGTGAACAGCGATGTGTAACTGTTGAAATGGGGTGAACAGCGATGTGTAACTGTTGAAATGGGGTGAACAGCGATGTGTAACTGTTGAAACGAAGTAAACTACGATGTGTAACTGTTGAAATGGGGTGAACAGCGATGTGTAACTGTTGAAATGGGGTGAACAGCGATGTGTAACTGTTGAAACGAAGTAAACTACGATGTGTAACTGTTGAAATGGGGTGAACAGCGATGTGTAACTGTTGAAATGGGGTGAACAGCGATGTGTAACTGTTGAAATGGGGTGAACAGCGATGTGTAACTGTTGAAATGGGGTGAACAGCGTTGTGTAACTGTTGAAATGGGGTGAACAGCGTTGTGTGACTGTTGAAATGGGGTGAACAGCGATGTGTAACTGTTGAAATGGGGTGAACAGCGTTGTGTAACTGTTGAAATGGGGTGAACAGCGTTGTGTGACTGTTGAAATGGGGTGAACAGCGATGTGTAACTGTTGAAATGGGGTGAACAGCGATGTGTAACTGTTGAAATGGGGTGAACAGCGATGTGTAACTGTTGAAATGGGGTGAACAGCGATGTGTAACTGTTGAAATGGGGTGAACAGCGATGTGTAACTGTTGAAATGGGGTGAACAGCGATGTGTAACTGTTGAAATGGGGTGAACAGCGTTGTGTAACTGTTGAAATGGGGTGAACAGCGTTGTGTGACTGTTGAAATGGGGTGAACAGCGATGTGTAACTG